>WIGN01000526.1:0-21516 GCA_014235955.1 Colletotrichum sojae
ATATAGACGGAGGAAGTACCGGGAATCTAGAGTATTTGGTTGGTCAAAAAAAGGCTTGGCCGACTCCTGAGTGGCTGCTACCCCTCATGGGGATGTACTGTAGCCATCTCGCAGTCGATGGGATACAGTAACAATTTTCAAACTTTTAGAAAAGCTGAGTTCTAACGTAGATTCAAGATTGTCGCAGAAACAGTCCAGTTCTAGAAATTGTCCTCTCACCAGCTGTCTTCCATGCCCTTTCACCACAAACCATTTTATAGAGCTCTTTCAAACTCCTGATCAGAGAGGAACTGTGTTGGGCTTAGTGGTTGGTTTTGCTGTTCGATCGCAGCCACCACGCACGCTCCTAACCCCCACCCCACTACACTGCGACATGGGCCAACAGACCGAGGCGAACAACGTAGGAGGATTGATTTCGTCTTCACCGGCTGCAAGCTTGCAGCACGCAAAGTGGAACTGTTTCTTGAGCCTGCGTCCAGCAAGCGCCTGGGACTGAACGCCTCGTGATGCGACGCAACGAGGCACGGATGCATGAGAGGATTCCCAGGATGAGGATATCAAAGTGGTTGACTGCATGAGCGTGGAGAGCCAACCGCCGATGAATAGGAGTCCGTTTCCTGCCCGGCACGTCCGCCGACAGATGGCCCCACCAATACCCAACCTTCACTGTGACGCATCATGTGGTTGGCCGTCCGCCCTCCTGAGCTCCAACCAACTGCATCATCCAACGAAGCAACCTACTCGCCTCATTGCCAACGTGCACCATTACACCTGTCACCTGCGGGCTCTGGACCTGTCAACCAACGGATTCCCCTCGCCCTGGAAATGAAAGCACGTAGGCTCGATGCAATTATGATCAACAATCCCGAAAAGGCAGTCGTGAAGCTGGATTTTTGCGGCGTGATGAACTGCAGGGCGGCCATGGCCAAACGAGGAATGAACTTGAACCAGGATTAGTATTGGTTTCACAGGCGGAGTAGCAGCATACCTCACACTTAGGGGACGTATTACTGCGATGAAGATGGGTTGCTGTTGTCTAAGGGAGGAGGAGCTTGCCGGCGCTGGATATCAAGACCAGCGCCGAGGCCGGTCACGTGCTCAGAGCGTGACACGGAGCTACGTAGTTCCGCTCCGGTGGCTGCGCTGCCGGCGATCTTCGCCGGCAGTGAGGATAAACCCACAATTAGATTTATATGTAATCCAGCATGACGCGCATTCTCGACCCATCTCGTCTCTCTCCACATCGGCTCCCAGATTGGCGACCCATTTACCGCTATCACCATGAGTCAGTAGATAGTCTAGGCCTTCGGCTCTCCACGCCATCTACCCCTTGGGAGGTCCGCGGCGAGGGCGGAGCCCTTGCCGCCCTGGCGTTAAATACAACAACAACAACAACATCTCTCACCAGCTATTGAAATCAAGAGGTTGTGCTGAGGAACTCGTCGAGATCTCCGAGTTGGGAAAGGTGGGGCTAGACTTTGGTACGTGATTGGCTGGGAAACGGGTCGAGAATTGCGACCAAGAAAGAGTGGAGCCGTACTGAATACACCCAATAACAACTCTGAAACGACTTACGATATGCGGGCTGGGAAAAACGGAGCAGACGGCCGAAACAGCCAATGATGGATTGCAAATGGCCGTATCTCGACGCGTTAAGAGAAAGTATACACGACGATGATGATGAGGATGAAGATCAGCTGAGGTAAGTCTGCTGGTGCCAAGACTTGTGCTGCTCCGAGCCGGTCGTGTGCCGTTGTGCTTCGCTTTCGTCGCATCTTGGCTGAGGCCGAAGACGCAACCCCGCACGTCCACATGGCCGAGACCGTCGAGTCTGCAATCGCAAGATGAGCGCCCTGCTGCAGTGTTCCCAGACATGCTGGCAACATGCTAATTCGTCATGGAGGCGAATGTGGGCTTGTGGTGGGACCTTGCTTGAAAAACATATTATGCGTGGGAGGGAGCGTTGCAGAAGGTGTAAGTACGTGAGAGAGAAAGCCCGTCTGATCTGTATGCAGCGCTGGTTAGAAGTGGCTGATGAGGATGCAAGGCAGCAAGGCAGATTTTCTCTTGGTTGCATCGGTGAGGCCCAAGTCGGGATGGGTGCTCTCCGTCTTCACTGTCCACCTAAAAGTCTGCAGGAAAGGTGTATTCTGCCTGGAAGTCTCACCGGCATATGCACTGTTACCTGAATATGCAGCATCTAATTACTTGTCAGCCATTATTGGTCTCAACTAGCTTGACTGTATTGCATGTCTCAGCGGCAGCTTGCGTTAGCCCAGATTGTGCGATGATGACTGGCTTCTGTGTAGAGTGGCCTGTTGTGAGGGGTGTCCCAAGTAGTGTGTAGAATGGATGGCCTTCCAAGGGTGGTGATGCCCTGTGGCAATGCTAATGTAGCACTACTCGAGGGTAGTGGCGGTACGTATATGCATGCCTCAGGCTGTAGGCCTGACAACTGTGGTCTGACAGCACCGTAGCCGCCCTGTTTTGAAAGACTTGCCACAGGCCTGTTGACAGAACCTGGGATGCCCTCGCTTAGATGAAACTAACCACATACAGTCATTGCTCGCTGAAACACATATTCAGGCCAGGATTACCCTTGAGGGATAAATGCCAATCGCTTACATAGATATACTGCAGGAATATAACCAACTTTATCTCCACCCATTATGCTGCTAGCGGCCATACTGATGATCCGTCAATAATGATCCCCGATTCCACACGACGGTATTTGTTCCTCAGCTCAACATTGCAATCACAAAACACATCGAAAGACAGCCTTGCCAGAAGTCGTTCAAGATGGAGCATTATACCGGGAATTACTATTATCAACCCTTGAGAAAAGGCAGGCGAGCCTTGTACAAGACGGACGGAACATTCCCTCCGCCAGATGTACCGGCCGGTACGCTATGCCTCACCGGTTCAACTACCAAGTACCGCATGGAGACGACCGGCGATCTTCGAATCCTTGAACTTCTCCCTGGGTCTTTCGACGATCCTTTACATTGCCGATTACGTGTTGCGGCAATTGAAAACGACCCAGTATATGACGCACTTTCGTACATGTGGGGAGATCCATCACCTACGGGGAGAATAATTCTCGATGGTGAAGCTTTCCCTGTGACTGGATCACTCGAGAATGCTCTGAGGCATGTGCGCCTGCGGGACAGTATACGCTGTCTTTGGGCAGACGCCGTATGTATCAACCAACAAGATGTCAAAGAACGCGGTAATCAGGTTCATTTGATGAAGGAGATTTACTCTCGGTCTAAAACTGTGAGGGTCTGGATCGACGTGGCTCTTCCTCCTGAAAACCCCGGTGTTCGAAAGCTCTTCACTCTTCAACTGCAAGGAACCATCGATCAGCTGGGCGATGATCCCGAATTCTGGAAGCCACTTCTCCCGCTTCTCCAAAATCCGTACTGGGACAGACTCTGGATACAACAGGAACTTGTCTTTGCACCAAAATTGGTATTCCACTGCCGGGGGTTGGCTATCCCCGGGAACTGCTTGATGGCACTCCAACTTCAGATTTTCCGGAAGTCAACTCGTGGCGGGAGACCATTCGATGCCGATGATGCGTGGCGTCTATTTGGACGGCTAGTATCAATTACCAAGGCTCCTTCACGGAACTTAGCTTGTTGGCGGGAGATGGTGAAGAGCAAGGTGCCAGTCGACCCACACACTCTCCAATCAGACTTTTCACTCCTCAGGCCAAAGGCGGAGTGGCAGCTTGATCCTAGAAAATGGGGTCCGTGGCTGAGCACAAGCCCAATCTATTTGTTGGGAATGTTGCGGCACTCACAGGCCTTAAACGCAACGGATCCAAGGGACCGGGTGAATGCCACTCTAAACCTAGTCATCGACTATGATGACGACGGTGAGGGAGTGAGCTACGAACAAAGCCTGGCCGAACGCTACCTAAGTGTTGCTCGACTACTGCCATTTGCATGCAACAGCCTCCAGTTTTTGGTCATGGCCAAAATCCAGACCATACCCGATCCTACTGTCCAGGGCTTGCCTTCCTGGGCTCCAAATTGGAATCCGCCGGGAAACGCGGAATATTTCTTAGGCCCTTTTCACGCGGCAGGCGACTTACCTATGTACAGTACGCCGTTCCAAGAAGATATAACGGACGGCATCTTACATGCGAGGGGATTTCGGTATGCTAAAATCGATCGAACGATCTCAACTACCAACAACGCCTTCTCTCCGCTCTCGGTTTTGTCAACCCTATTCATTTCCGCCACAAAGTCCACTAGATGTCACTATAGCGATATCAGAAAGCTTGCATACACTCTCACCGGCCCATCCATTGCTGAGCTCCGCATAGGCCGTGGTTATTTTAGCAAAAATGAGGCGGTTCTCTACACAGGCATTCTGCTTGGTTATTCTTTCGTCACTCCTGGACTTCGCATTGTCGATCTGCTTCCTTACACAACGAATGTCTATGACCGATCCCAGAGAGAATTGACCGTTGCACTTCGAGCTTTGCGGAAATTCCGTGATCTTCGCCCCTCATGTCTTCGCTGGCTCGACCTCGAAAGAGTATCCGCTGCCATTCAGGAGATACATGAACAAACCGAGCGCTTCGGACATTTCGTCCAACTGGTGCACAAAACACTATCCTCCGGGCGTCTGGCATCTATATCTCCTACCACCACTCTTGCCATCACAGAAGGAAAAGCCTCGGTGAAATCTGGTGACGAGATATGGATCCTGTTTGGCTGTCCAACACCCATGGTCCTTCGACGTACTGTTTCATACTTCCTTGTTGTCTCTCCGGCCTATATCTTTGATATCATGAATGGAGAGGCGATGGATAGGGTAGCTACTCCTAATGACAATATTGGCGGCTGGTCTAATATGCTGAAAGGTGGATGTTTAAGTCCCGCTCCCGTATTCTCATATGTGTCAGGAAGAAGCCACTGGTTGGTGGAAGTAATTCGCCTACGATAGATACCTGTTAGCCAAGATATTGCGGTACAAAGTGATAAAACTGGTGATTAGCAAGATATATCCCAATTTGAGAAAAATGTTTATAGGGGTACACCGCACAGGAACCACTCTTAAACCAACCAGAGGGAGAATAAAACCAGAAAACAGAAGTCAGGAGGTCGGAATCGTTGAATAAATCAGTGCATCAATTGTCGGGGTTTTGGATCTGTACGCCTCTTGGGACTTATCGTTCGCCAGATCTTGGTCCCATGGCTTTTGGAACCACACTTCGCGTACCAGTTGGCCACCTGGTCTTTGGGCCAGTATTCATATGCCATGTCCTCAGCTCCTTCAACCTCTGGATGTATCACAACAATCTTGCCAACAACAGTACCGTCAACTGCCCCTTTGAGAACCGGCTCTTCAATGTCTTGGTAGTTTGTTAACCCCGACGGGTGAAAGCGGACGGGCGGCGGAGGCGTCAACAGGGTGGTGGCATGTCCTTGGGCAATCTTCCAGGCGAAGATCGCGGAGACGCCCTTCATGTATTTCGTCCATTGCACGCTCGTCTTGTGGAGTCTCTTGCACTTTGGATGGGTCCAGTTCATCAGATCGCCCATGGCACTGGTAAGCGTTTGCATCCCACGCTGGTTTGCCCATTCTTCGGCCGTGGCATGAACCACGCCGCTCCAAAGAACCTGCTTCCCATCAATCCAACTCTCATTAAATTGACGCATGATTTCCTCTGCTTCGTTTCTCGTCAGATATTTGGGGCATATGATCTTGAGTAGCTGGTTGAATTCCGGGGTTGCCAGATGCCAGCGGTAGAATGCATCAGTCAGTTCATCCATTGTCGGCGGAATTGTCGTAGAGCTTCGCTATGGTGTGAGATCAATTGGAAAGAACGCCTTTGGCACGTATTATGACCGGTCCGCATTTGGACCTCACCTCGGAATCAGGAGACAGTCGTGGGAAACCCATTGGATTAAGTGTATCTATCACGCCATCAGGCTGTTGTGATTGGGCGTACTCCGCAGTCGTAGAAGTCAAACATGTTCTAGGCTTGAAAAAGGAGACCATTAAAGTCCTGTCACGAGATTGAGTTTTGTGTACAACGGCGAGCTCCTCCTCAGCCGGCTCAACAAGGTCTACTTCTTCTGGAAGACACCGCTCCACGGCTACATGTCTCGCTGGAACCAGTACGGCTCGTTCTTCCACGACAACTTCGCGCTGCTGGCCAGCTCGACCGTCTACATCGCCGTCAGGACGACGGCGATGTAGGTCGGTCTTGCCACGGAAGCCCTTCAGAGTAATGCGGCCTTTCAATCGGCGACTTATGGCTTCACCGTGTTCTCCATAGTCGGGCCGCTGGCTGCCGCTGCTCTTGTCGTTGTTGTGTTCTGCTACCTGTTTATTGGCAATTGAGTGGCCACGCGGCACTACAGCAGGCAGAGCCTAGAGCGGATTCAGGGTCGATAGCGTCGACACTGTCAGCTAGGTTGGCGACCTTATAATCGGCGGGGGTTAACGCGGCGCGTTTCGTGGGATCGCGGCGATCGCAGACTCTTCTACGGCAGCCGGGATCCCTTGGGCACATAGTCAGATGTACCTAGACTAAAGTGGAAGAACATTCTTGTGGAGGGCCGCGACACGATACGTGAAGATGCAGCCGGCGGCAAGCCACGTACAGCAGCCGAGCTTTGCTACCATCATTACTGGGCGCCACAACGGCGAGTGCTTTTTACGGCTTGCATGGTGCTGAGGCACAAGCTGTGCCATGGAGACTCCTGTTTGCCCGCCGAAGCGGCGAACCCGAGTTGATTGGATGCCACAAGGACTGAAGGGCCATGGTCTCATCCGTCCTTTTCCTTCTGTCGTCGGCCCCATCGGAGCCCCAATCTGCTTCGCATGCTCTGACGGGCGCTGATATCAGCCCCAACTTCTGCCATCTAGACGCTCCGGTGGCTCATGAGGCTGCATTGCCCGAGGCGGTGCGAAGCTGGATGTTGCTGAGTGGTCCGCCATCAACCCTCCCGAAATACTACGGAGCTGTTAGTGCTGGTGTGTACTAAACGGGGCTCGGTACGGGTCGCCTGCTAGCTTGCTGCGGGGGTGTCTTTCCCGTGCCCGAGCGCCTAAAGGCCCTTGGCAGACAAGACACAGCCAATTTTTGCTGGCAAGTCTACGTCGCTCTCTGGCTTCTCAATGAGGTGCGCAAAGCTGTGCTCCAACCCTGGCTGACTTTCAGGCCTTTACGAGTGGGCGACGTGCCCCAACACCCCTAATTTGGCTCCGCACACGCACGCAGCAGCAACTGCAGCCAATGCTGCTTACTGACACTCCCAAGCTCGTCTGGCTGATGTGGATTTCTCCATCGACACCGTCGGCCGTCATGGGCTCTGTGGATAGCGGCAACTGCCCCGTTCGTTGCCAGGCTCAAGCCTGGCCAGCGAAATGTACGCAGGCATCGGACGTAAATGACATCGCCCATTTCGTCGTCCGTTCGACGCCCTGCAAACATCGTTAAAGTGCGCTCACTCGAGCGGATCCAGTGAGGATATGGGAAGGCTGTGGACCATCCGCCGTCCAAGTTCGTCAGGTGTAATGCTCGTTCGTATGTATCCTCCCAGTAATGCACGGCAAGAGGCCAGGTATGTCCGCAGCAGGTTCTCACACCCAACTCTGTGATCCTGCAAAATCTCGCCCGGCTTCATCGAACCCTGCCAAAAACGCCAACAGGTGTCTACCTTGGGCAAGGAGTGTGTCCCTGCGAGGAGAGATTGCAGGGCTGCGTAAATGGAACCGGCCGAAGGGCAGTCCTGAAGCGGCAGCGGAAACCATGTGGATTGCTGCCGACATGTTATCGATGGGGCCACTGTGACTCGCCGTGCCGCCCCCTGATAAAGCGTTCGTAACTTGTGCGCTAATTCCGCGGAATTTTTCGTCTTGTTTAGATATGAGAGATAGATCAGCAGATTCTAAGATCAGATGAGTCTCGACACTCTGCTTATTAGGCAGAGCTCTATAGGAGATTAGCAATCTTGCAGGAGAGCTTGGCAACGACTGCCTGTGTACACCCCACTAGAAGCTTTCAATTCTTCGAAAATTATGGTCTCTTGAGTGACCATATGTAACATCGTAATCACTATCTCGAAGTCCGAGCTATCACCTGCCACCGTGGTAGGGCCTCCAATGTGTGTCCCACTCGGTCTGTCACATCACCGAACTGAAGGAAGGTAATGTACAGTTTTCATTCCCGCACCACATGAATTTCAATCAGTCGCGAGACTATCATACGTACACCGGCGGCATACTATCATAGTACCGCTGACTTTGGATCCATTGCGAGTGTTTCCCATTGCGCTCTGGGCATAGTTCACGTGCCAGTTGACCCTGACGTAGAGCGTCGTGCCAAAATAAAATCTCTTCATCTCATCATTCAATTTCCTATCTTATTCACCTTTGATCTGATTTCCATCAGTCTCTCTTTGAAATCTGTCAACTTGGCAATCTGTTCCGAGGCTGACTGGGCTATAGTACTGTCCAGGCAGATATACTCGAACTCAGACTTCCAAGCTTCCAGTTTCACGACAAACGTAGTGACCGCGCTGATCATTCGGTCCAACCTATCAACCATCAATTTGGCCTTCCAAAGCTTACACGGCTCGTAGATATCCTTGAACAAACGCACAAGCACCCCTTCGTCGCTGGGCTTCGATATGGCATATCTAGGATGAAATCCTTTGATTACCCACGCAGTGTGACCGTGGATATTGATCGGGGCCGCCTGTGCATCTCTCGCATCCTGGACACTCGAACAAAGCTGTCGTGCTAGTTGATTTATCGCCGGTTCCCAAACTTGTCGTCTCGTCCTGTGGGCCCCATCGCCTTTCTCTTTCCAGGCTCCTCTTAGCGTTGCACACTGGCAGCAGACAATAAGCTTAGGTTTCAGAATCGCCAGAATATCCTCGGTCAATTTATAGGCAGCTTCAACAGCCTCCCGTCGCCAGTTTCCATCCATCGCCTGCAAGTCTTCGTCACTGAAAAGGCTACACACATCCAGGATAGGTACCAATCTCAGCGGAAGAATGGAACGTTCGAGTAAGCGAGATACGTAGTCAATCGTATCGCACTGTATCATCTCATCGTAGCTTTTCGAATGTGCATTGCTTGGATTCTGCAGTAATATGAGAGGTATGTGTCGACAGCCACAGAGGAGACGGGCGAAGTTGTTCCACTGGTTAGGCTTTATTGCCCACTGGTCCCGAAATTGTCGAGCTGGCGCGAAACAATCGTCCTTTTCCGTGATAAGTTGGACTTCAGAAGCAGCGCGTAGACTTGGCTCTAGGACGGCGTTCACAACTCGCCCACGTTCACTATCACTAGAGTGTAGTGACAGCCGAGAAAGCGAGTCAACTAAGGTACGAGAAGGGTTGGCTTCGCAGAGAGTATTGTGTCAGTTATCTTCCGTACACCCTGGCAACGAATGAACATGGTAGTTCATTACCACGTGCCCTTGCATAGGTTCGACGGGTAAATAACAGTGCTTACAATCAATGTATGTTGGAGTCATCGTTGGTAGTCAGCAAACAACAGTTTGTAGAATTGAGTAGGATGTATGCAGATATGAGAAGGGGGTTGTTTGGGGCGAAGAAGATTTTTGTCTCCGGACCTATGCCAACATCATTGCTGCCGGGCGGGGTTTCTCTACGTTACCATGCTCAGCCCGGCTGCAAAGAGATAGTCCTCGACGAGTCGCGGAGCTTATCGACGACAAGGTTTGCAGACAAGTTAGAGACGGAGGCCCATTCACAATTAGGGTTGGCCCTCACCTCTCCGAATAACTTAGATGTCAGACCCAATGAGCCTCAAACGATGTACCATCAGACTCCTATGAAGGCTGGCGATGTAAGTAAGAACAGGCGACACTTGTAGGTGGCTCGAGGCAGATGGTGGAGCTGGCTGAGGTGGGGCTTCGGATCCGCTAGAGAGCGGGCGCTCGGACCCTCTCCGGTCGGACAGCGAGCGCTTCGGCGTCGAGATCGTCGGCGATTCTTGTTTTGATCCCTGGCCCTGGTTTCTGGATGATATTGGAAAGATTTTTATAGTCGTTTCATCATCGCCCAAGACTGTAAAAGATGTATGCGACTGCGCTTGAAGTAGAGTTGTGATGCTGACCGTTAATTTTCGATATGCGTTAGGTTTCTGTTGCAGTTTCCTAACATTCGTCACCACCTAATACACTATTCCAAAAGGGCGACAGAAGCTTTTGGCTCACTCTCGACGACGGCCAATACGGGGCTTCTTTCCTCAGCGCTAGCTTCTTCCCGCCACTGCGTTCCGGAAGACATAGGCCTATGATAGATAACACAAAACTAAGCGGCAGAAACGACTATGCACTTCTTCTTCTGTTGCGCACAGTTCTGAGGCCATCGATACTGCAATTTAGCGATGAGCCGGGTGTGGGTGTGGGTGGGGGAAGCAATGGCAGTGGGTGCCGATAGGAGTTTGTCGACATGATCGGAACACCAACCCTTCATCATTAAAAGCCAGGATGTCCCCGGTCAGTACTCCCCTCTGTTGATTATTAGGCTATCAGAAACGGAGCTGTGGACAGTGTGGACAAGCCATGCGGCCTACCTGGACCAAGGCGTCGGACGACCGTCTCACACAAGGCCAGCACATGTCGGAACGAATGGACGATTGAAAGCTCGGAGAGACCGATCAGCAAACCATCCGATGATGCATGTTACCTGCGATACATCCTGGATCACCGGCCCTAGTGCTTTGATATCCTTCACTGCCCCTACCGCCAGCTCCCTTCCGTGCGTATCAGGTCTCCTTGGCCGCAACAGTCGCCTTCACAGCACATGCGTCATCTTCGAGCTCGATAGGGTTGGTCAATGGCAATCAGGATGCTCCTCGGGTCTCGGTGTTCTCTTTCGCTATCGTGATTGACGCACGCAAGATCTAGACGGTCTGGTTCAGGTGTTTTAGTTCAGCTCAGTGAGTATGGCCTCCATGGTTTGCGAGTGGGGGGATGGATGCAAATGCCGGTTGGGGGTACCTACGAAGTTCAGTGGCGTGCCCCAACAAAGGTGGAGGGGCCACACAATGCCACCGAGCTACAGCTGATTTGAAAAGAAACTTAGTTGTGTGCCAGGTTTTTCTTGATCAAACTCAAGTGGCTTTTGAGATCTATATCTGTGGGTTTATCCTCGCTGCCGGCAACCACTTGGTTGATTTTTTCCTACTCGGTTTCAGCCGCTCTTTAGTCAGCAGCTATGCCCGGAAAGCAAGGTTTGGCCGACAGCCGACGCGTCCACGACAAGTCGCGACGCCCCACTTCGCCCTGCTGTTGAATCAAGGCCAGCTGTTTCCAAATGCCTCGCTGCACTGTCTATCCTATGTGTTGTTTGTCTCTGTTGAAGAGTCCCTTCCTGCTGCTTTTTCTTTCTTTTTCTCCATTCTTGTTTTCCTTGCCTCTGGATTCCCTGTTTCGTGTCTTCCTGCTTCGGCTCTGTCGGTGCTTGCCACCATATTTGGTTCTGCATACCTACAGTCTCCCCCCGGCGCTCAGCTTCGTCTGTTTCTCTTGTCCGCATCCTCTCGGACTCATATGTACTGTTTCTCAGTTGTACCTGTAAGTGTTTTGTTGCCTCCTGCCAGGTTCCTATGTTGCTGTATGTTTCCATCTTTCGACCACTACCGCCGTCCACCGCCTGGAGTCGGGCTCGATCTGCGAAACACAATGCTTCAACCGCTTCGATTCGTTCGATTACTGAGTATGAGAGCTCGTGCACAGATTCCGCAGACATTGTCGTACGTTGAAGGGGCGACAATCCTTCTTCGCGGAGGGGGCGACAGGCAACCAATCTGTCTGTGGTCTGTAATGTTTTGTGGCACCGATCGTAGCATGCCTAGTGTCTGGTGCTTCCTCTGTGCAGGAGGTGATACCGTTCTGTCGGGCTCGTCGTCGATGCTGTCGCGGGACGTTGCAAACTTTGTCGGGGGTGATAGGCAACCCATAATCTATCAGTAGCTGTTGTGTTGATGTTTGTTTGGGCGCGGTCGTTGTGCTTCGCGTGATAGACCTTGATCCACCGGCGATGGTGGCGATGGTGCTGTCTGTTGACGCGTCGTGCTTTGTGACTTGCTCTCGAATTTTTCGTGGTCAGAGCCCGCTCGCGGCCACGAGCAGGCCCTTTGGACGCAGAATCAATGCCGAGGATGGTATTGTGTCCAAGATGACCTCTGCGGACGCGAGCGGGCGTGGTTCGATCAATTTGGTGCTGTTTTCAAAGTTTCGTTCTCGCAGTTGTTGATGTTTTTTTAGGTCTGTCTTTGTGATCTTGGGTGTTGGATCAGTTCGGATCATCCCTGATCCCGACTAATCCCTTCGGCACATAGTTCTTCCGTTCCGTTGTTTGGTTTCATGCTGACAGGGGCTGGCACCCGTCCATTTAACCGCTGAGCCCCCTGCGGGGTCGTCGTCAGAGGTCTGTTAACCAACGGGTCGTAACA
The DNA here is from genome assembly GCA_014235955.1 of Colletotrichum sojae. Classification (NCBI taxonomy): domain Eukaryota; kingdom Fungi; phylum Ascomycota; class Sordariomycetes; order Glomerellales; family Glomerellaceae; genus Colletotrichum; species Colletotrichum sojae. Next base: position 12,463 of record WIGN01000526.1, read on the forward strand.
AGAGAGGGGCCCTCCCTGTCGGTTGGTGGAGTTAATAAACTCCAACACTTTACTAACCCTTCCTCGCCATCATTACCAGCGCTCTTAATACTAAAAACTGCAGCCGTGTAATTAGTTAGTATAAATGGGAGACAGAATAATGTTACGAGCGGGTCAGGGCCACCAACTGTGGCACAAAGCAAAGCTTCGGTAATGATGCCTCCAGCATCATTATCCCCTGTTCTGCACTATATAGCTACGCTTCTACAGGGACCAACTGCAGCTGGGCGTAACAAATAATATAGAGAGTTGTTGAAAATCCTTTCTGCCGTCCCCAACCTTGGAGCTCATCCTTGAGGAGGAGGACATCGAGTCAGAAGTTCCGCCTGCCTATTGGATGAGGATGGTGCACGGCTGAGTGCGGTATGAACAGACCAAACTAGTATTTCTACTCATGGCACGCTCCACCGGCATCGTCGGCTAGCTCACTCTGTTTGACGAGAAGTTTCGTTACACTTCAACTGCACATACTTTCAAATATCATTCACACCAGGACAAATTAGGATTCTTCCTGGAACCAATCGGACGTTGGAGGCGTCTGTTGAATCCCACGAGTGGGTGACAAGCAGAAGAGAGTTCAACTGCCTCGGTCGATTGAGTTACCCCACATTATAAGACGCTTTAGATTAGGTTTATTGGGTTGTGCTGCCTGGGATCGCCGGACCACCTCTTATCTCCCACGTGGGGTGGTGGGCCCTTCAGGTTTTTCGTCGTCTTCCAGCGGGGCGAGCCGCACTTCTCGACCATCGCTGAAGAAAGGGTCCATTAAGTGCATTTTGCAGATGTTGTGCATGTGAGCTCGTCCACGTCGGCGAGCCTGGGCCGTCGTTCGCGCGTGTCGTAGAGCAAGACCCTCCTGGCCGGGACGTTCAGCAGGTGGGCGTACCTCCCGTCTCCCTTGAAGTGGCTCCTGGTGTGCCTGGCGCCGATGGTGAACGCGATCTACCTCATACCGATCGTCTGAACCCCGAGAGCGACGCAGGCCGATCATTACGGTTCGCAGAAAGCTTGGCAACACAAGGATTCGGTTGGGCGTTGCGTTTCTCTGGACTTTCTTTGATGGTTTTTGGGACTGGGGCGATGTGAATGAAACCGAAATCATGCGTCCTGACGAATAGTCAGTCTAGCCAGTGGAAGAGTCATACATACAGTAGAAATCGAAATCGGTTTCCGGGTTTGTAGACAGAAAATCTTCTGTGCACAGGCATTTGTGGATCCCACTTGCTGATGGGCACTTGATGACACCTAGATAATACATTCCCTGGTGACTTCCGCATCCAACGCCAGAAACTGCTTTATACTGTGCCTCTGATTTAGGCCCCTGTTACACAATCAAATGAGCCACATTCATCTGGAAAATACAGCATCAATCTTATGATTCCTGCTTATGCCCATGGCATGGAATAGTAACTGCATCCACTTGTTGCTTATCCACTTTCTAGAGGCAGTCCTCCAAAGTGGCTCCCAGCCTGAATTCGCTTATGGGTTCAGAATATCAGATTTAACGCCTAGTTTTACAATAGCTCTTATGGTTGTGGAACAGGGCCCAAACAAGATACACAGTGTAAAAGGAGTTTCTGGCTTTGGATGCCGAAGTCATCAGGAAATGTACTCCCTGGGTGTCATCAAGTACCCCGTCAGCAAATGGGATCCACAAATGCCTGTGCACAGAAGACTATCTATTTACAGACCTGGAAACCGATTTCGATTTCTACTGTAAACGGAGTCCTACTTGAAGATATTGAGGAATCGTCTCGGCCAGCCGCCAGTGAAGCTGTCGGAAAGCAAATGGCTTCTACGATTCTACCGCAACTTCGCTCACTACGCCAGAACTTCATCGGAAGTGTTGACTACGAGCTTCCTGTTTTTCCTCCACAACGAGTATATAATCGAGACCGACGGAACTGGAACAACGTCACATCCGAAGAGAACAGCTTCGTCTTCTGCTATAACGACCTTGGACCCCTGCTGGGCAGTGTGCCATCTCTCCTGAGATTAATCGACGCTCAAACGTGAATTTTTCAGGGTGACCGCGGTGCCAAAAAGCTCAGAGCTAAGCTATTATCGTTGGAAAAGGTATCCAGTCACTCTCTAGCCCCTGTCACACACGTCCTCGACCTTTTCGAAGTCCTCCTTCCGTGTACCCAAACCCCGTGTGCACCTGACCATTGCCAAACGCTCAAGCGTGGAAGTTATTGACTTGACAATTGTATGTCACTCCAGCGGAGTGCAGTATCCGCCTGGCTGATGGGCCACTGGTTTCGTTCGCCCGCGTCTAAGATTACCGTATGGTTCCTGCTCGGTAGTGAAACGTAATTAGAGTTTTTGTGGGCGTGGACTAGGAATAGATCCCGCCTCGGGCAAGGATATTTGAGGGTGTTTGATGGGTTTCGACGGCGTTCGTGATGCCATTTAACGAGCTCTCTCCCTGGACTTGATGATCTTATCTTCATTCAAGCCCAGTATGTCCTCCAGCCTCTCTACGACGAGGTCAGGGCGGTCGAGAACGATTTCGTCATCGTCACTTTCGTCGTTGCTGCTTTCTTTGGACAAATGAACGGTACCTCTGAGTTGAACTTCGTAAAAGAGTGCGAGGTAGGCCGGTATGGATCGGTGTCGGTTCATTTGAGGGTCTCTCAAGGAGTAAAACTCATTCACGTTTCGTGGAAATTGTGAGGGATCCGGTTCGAGAATGCCACGTCCAGGGCGATACACAACAACAACAGGTCGGATAGGGAGGGTTGGATTTTCAAGGCATTATTCCGCGTGAACGCTTGAGACCGGCGAATCTCGGCTTCGAATGGAAGCTAACTCAGCGTTCAGCTGCTCGTCCCGTGCATTTCGAAAGTCGGCGTACTCGTCGCGAGAGAGGCACTGAGGTTGATACCTGTCGTAAGAGAAGGAGCAAGCAGGCGACACTGCCATGGTAAAGGCGGTGGTAGAAATGACCTTCCAAACCCCAGGCTAGGCTTGCTGTCCCGTCGTCGGCCTGAAAAGCGCCAAGCTAGAGAGCCGGTTGAGTCCCCTCGTTTCCCCACCATACTCGACGTCAAACGTCCTGCAGAGGGCGACACACGGCACCACCAGCAGTCGGAGACTCTCATTTCAAATACGCAGCTTCTCACTTCAGCATAACTCCCTACCACACCACCGGAGCCCGCCGGTCGGTCAAGGCACGCTGCTGCGACACGCGATGGATCAATCCTCTCGGGCGGACAATAGGCATGAGCTAGGCCCCAATACAGAGAGTTACTGCGTCCCAGCCCGAGCCGCCAGTGTTCTTCGCATTACAGATCGTGTCGTCACTGTTGACCTTTGCCGGAACTGGCCGAAACCTCACGTGCTCCGACCATGCCCACCCGGCCCTCCGCCTCTCCTTGACGACACTTAGCACAGAGGCCATCGTTCTGACCTCCACCGTGAGCCGAAAGACACCTTCAGTCGCCCCGTGGGGCCTGGAGCAGTTCAATGCGCCCAGCGGCATACAGCCTCGAGCGACGCCAAAGACCATGCCAGCGAGGCCGTCGCCATCAAACTGGCGCGCAGCAACAATAGCGACATCGAGCAGGGCGTCGACGAGTCCAGGGACGTGGACCTCTCCGCCGTCTCAGCCGCACAGTCGCACAGACACGCCGGACATCGGTATCATCAAAACCCACCCGCGACCAGCAGGACAACGGCAAGCCGTCAACTCCGTACGCCGTACCCTACGCCCTAGCTAGTAGGCATACACAGGCAAGAACACCCCCCAGGGCATCATCGCAAGCCTAGAATCCCGTCGCGTCGAGCCTCGACGCGTCCAGACAACCCTCCGCCGCGATCCCTTCCCATCTCCCACACCACGTGCAGCCGCCTCGGGCTGCTGTCTCGCCTGACGACGAGGATCGTCACGTGGCATCTCAAGACAGCCGCCCCTTCCCTCCCCCTTCCTGCTTCCAACGACCTCCCGTCGTCCTTCACACCACCCAGCCGCTCCTTCCTCGCAGTAGCGGCCCGCCTGCCAGACGCTCCGAGACTCGGTCGTAGCTGCCTGCTGAGCATGACCGCCTACCCGTTTCGGAGTTTCGACCTCCGACCTCACCTCCATCCTCCTCCTACCTACCTAAGACATCCTCCGACTTCACCTTCAGATCCCAACCTCCGACATCCAACCATCTCTCCTACAACCACCCTCAACCTCCGAGCCCAACCGCCGACGTCAACCACCCACCCAAGCAGGCGCAACCTCCAAACCTGACCGCCGACCCAACCACGTTCATCCGCCGACGTCAACCACCAAGCCAACATCGCCAGACAGGTAGGCATCTCTGCCGGTCGGCCCTTCCCGTCAGCCACCCACCACTAACCCGCCTGCAGACGCACGCCCGCACCATGCTCGACCGTCCAGCCACCTCTCGACCCGCGCCCGGCGGCACGTTCGAGCCGCTGCCCAGCAGCACGCCGGCCCGCGCCTCCACCTTCCCCCGTGGCCCAGAGAGCCAGCCGCCGGTCGTGTTCTTCCAGTCCAAGCCTCTCGCTCACTTCGGCGATCGGGAAGAGGAGCTGCTCCAGCACGCCAACACCGTCGTCAATGGCACACCCAAGTTCAAACCCAACCAGCCCAGGCAGCTCAAGCTCGCACACCCCAACCACCTGCCGACAGTCTGGTCCTTCGCGGACCACAGCGAGCTCCTGGCCCTCTACCAGACACGCCTCCGCGTCACAGCCGAGTTCTACCAGAAGCACCTTGCAGCCCGCAACATCCGATTCAAGCTCTGGCTGCCCCCGAGCGCCCGCCCGGGCCAGTTCGACCCGTCCCACCGCATCCGCCCCCAAACCGGCCTGACGCTGCGTCAGTGGTGCGCGCGGCACACGGCCAAGCAAAACGAGGTACGCCCAGTCCCGTGCCTCGCCCGTCTTGACGCAATTGCTAACACGCCGGCCAGATCCTGCCCACTATTGTCCTCACGACCAACGAGTTCAGGGAGAAGACCCTTGTTGACGCTCCCATCGGCAGCGGCGGCGGCGGCAATATCGGCAACGTCGGCTTTCGCATGGCCAGCCTACGACCGCGTCTCACCCCCCCACCGGCCGAGCCTCCTGCCGAGTCCGGCAGACCGTACGAGGTGCCCCGTCACATCTACAGCTCGCCGTAAGGGTGGGCAACTCCCGTCCACGCCATCAACACGCCGCTCCCAGACGGGCACATGGCTACACCTCTGGCTCCGACCGCCATCCTCATCCGGCCGTTTGCGTTGGGCAGACAATAGCACCCGGCACCCACTTAGGTAGTAGTGAATAATAATTGATGAGAGCCATGCCTTCCCTTCTTCCGTGCCTTGTGCAACGCCTTCCGTGCGGCTTCTCACCCGGCGCCGGCACACCCTGCCGCCCTTAACTTGACGCAGTTGTCACCTCCCACTCCAAGGTTGCGTCCCATGAAAGAGGTCGTGTAGCTGTTAGCAGTCGTGGGATGTCTTGACCATCCTGTCGTGATCGCATCAATGCGTCTTTTACCTACGTTCACACCACCCAACACCTATCCCCAACGGAACCTGAGGTCAGAGTACTCACCAGGCGACACAACGAGACACTGCCAACGCAACAGAAGCACACGGCGCACCCGCGACTCTTACTACTACAGAGCACCCCACCAGGTACCATCGGCTTCCTCATCCACAGACCACCCATCGAACCTGCACCCTGCCGTACGGTGTGGCTATGCTCTTGCCTAAACCGCGCTCCGCTTCAGCCTCCTTCACCCTCCGCCTTCCTCTGCGCCTTCTTAACAAAGCAAACTACCCGCTCCATCGAACCAAACAGCTGACATACACAACGCTCCCAGGTCCACACCCTCCCGCTCTTGATACCACGCCTCTTGCAAGCCACCAAGCTGACCTCGCACCGTCCTCCGTCGCGGACCAACGACCCGGACCCACGTCCCGCCGCCCGTCACCCGCGGTCGTGACCTTCCGCCACGGCCGCCCGGCACAAGGACGGGCAGAAGACACCCTTGACCCATCGCACCAGGTACTCGAACGACGCTCGAATCCGCACCCTGCCGTTGTCCGTTCTCGCCGTGCCCATGTAGACGCTCGCAAGCAGGACGTCGTCATCGCCCACGCGCGTAAAGAAGACGACCCACCAGAGGGAGCCCGAGAGAATTGTCTCGCTTTTACAACCTCTCCCTTCCGTGGCTCAAAACACATACAACTCTGAGAGCCATCAAGATTCACCCCGTCCACAAGGCTGGCCCGAGGACGACCCTTGGCCAGCCGACCCAACTAGGATATACAACAAGGACGATATATGCGAATTCTGTAACAAGTCAGATTGCAACTGCATCTGGAAGGTTCCTACTAGCCTAGGTTCATATCACCGACCCCGTATCAAAGATTACAGGGAATTAAAATAAGAGCTGCAGGCAGTTACTAAGAAGTCCAGCCAGGCAGCATACGCGACAAACGATATTATCGGTTTTCTCACCGGAGAAATCGTACCTGTGGATACATACAACGACGACCGGGCTCTGAACTTTGTCAGACCAGACCTCCCTGAAGAACCTGTTGTCTGTCAAATCCTCTGTGTCGGAGCCGGGAACTGCTTCAGGCTGCTGAACCACGCTCGCAATCCGTCCGCCAGATTGGTGCAGATGAGAGTGAGTGGAAGGTACAGTAAAAGGCGTAATGGGTTTCGCTGAATTTCCTAGTTAACATGTTTAGTGGTGGTGGTGTGGAGCTATGGGTCATGTGGCTTAGCAGCTGACGGCCGTAGCGAGCAAGTACTCAAGGCGCAGACGTTAACAGAGCCATAATCCGAGCGAGCCAGAAATGGACACAACCAGGGATAGGCAGGAAATGCAACAAGACCAGAAGAACGCCGCCAGAACTGGATTACCAGTAAGATGTTGGGGACCTAGCTAGTTGGGCAACTGTTATCTAGCCCGCCCTTCCTCGGCATGAACCTCGTCCCATCCTTCTCTGTTTTCATCAACCGAAAACGGCGTTGTGCCGACCACAGTTCTGCGACTATCGCGTCTTTACGTAGTTTTTCATGGCCAGTATGTGAAATTATAGTAAGCTTCACCCGATAGTCAACCAAGGTGTTATAAATTGGTAGGCTGCAAGCACGAGGAGGATGATTTCGGCAACGATAAGTACCAGGAACCAGCTATGTATAAGACATCGCATCCCTTCTCGATAGACGGAGGAAGATGAATTGCGATGGCAAAGTTATGATCTGTCTATAGAGAACTAGCGCTGTATTCATTATACCTCTCTATGCCTATACAGAAGTGTCTAGGGTCTAAGTGTATCATGGAAACTAATAGCTAGTTTCCCTGAGCTCAAGTTCCCAGTTCGACAGTACTGATGCGGAAGACATGGTGTTTGGATGATCCACGCCAAGAACATTCTCTCTGAGGCAAACACAATTCCGTAAAAGCTGAATTGCGTCTTCCCATCGTTCCTGGTTTTTCCAAGTAAAGGCAAGATTATGCATGCTCGTCAGCGTGTGGGGATGCTCCTCTCCAAGTACCGTCGAACTCGTCTCCATCACCCGTACGAATAGCTCCTCGGCCTCCTTCCATCGGCCTTGGTTCCAGTACGTCGACGCCAGGTTGGCCATGCTCATCAGCGTGTCGGGATGCTCCTCCCCTAGTCTTTCCATCCTGATCCTGACAGCGTCTTGTGCTAGGTCCTCCGCCCTGGAATAGTTGCCGAGCATCAAAAGGTACCAGGACACATTCGTTAGTAACTTGCTCCAGTCTAACCGATCGCTTTCTTCTGACGGCTCTTCATCCAACACTGGCTGTACGTGGGGCATCAGCGTTCGACACTGCTGCCGCGTTTCAAATACGCCTGATGGAAAGTATTGTGAGGCTGATTGAAGAAAGACCGTCTTCCATTGGTCGGGAGAACCAAATTCTGAGATCCAAACCTTGGTGCAAAATTGCACTAGCGGGTGCATCTCATATAGCCCCGAAGTGGCTGTCGTAGAGATGAGGGAGTAGGCATGGAGCACATCCAAGTCGTCCTCTAGATCGTCGTCGTCGTCGTCGTCGCCTTCTGTAGCATCAATAAAGCCGCCGTTATAGTTGTGAAGCATATACTGGGGTATGTTTTGTGCGTGGAAGTAGCTCATTAGTGACAGAAGGTTAGCCGCCCGGGGCTGGTCCCGTTTGATCTGATTAAAGGTCAACTGCCAAGTCAGAACGACAGAATTGGAAACACCGTCGTATCGTCGGATATCTCCTCTGTCGCTACGCAGCAAAGTGCCCTTCCGCTGTGCACTCTTTTGGAGTTCGTCCAAGTATGATGGGATCGTCAACGGGCTGCGTTGGCTGCGTTTGTAGATATACGCTGCTGCTTGATTGACGGCAAGCGGGATGCAGCCCAAGGTACGAACCAGGCGCAACGCAGCGACCTCATCACCACCATGGTCAAATTTCTTTCGCAGAAGCTGTAGGGCCTGTGCCTCCTCCATTGTCGGCACTCTGAAAATCATCTTGCCTTTACCCACCAGCTTCTCAGCGGCGTCCCAGCTGCGTGATGTTACTAGTATCTTTCCATTATCCGTCTTGGGTAGGTACGACACTGTCGGCATCAATGTATCCTTTTGACCATTCGCCTCATCATAGAAAAGCAACTCAACATCATCGGCATTATCGACAATCATCAGCCACGGGCTTATGTCCTCTCTTTGTAGCCAGTCCCGGACTAGCACCAGGACATTGACGTCAGGGTCTTGGCGACGGGGCAGCGCTAGCACATCTGCTATAGAGCGGTAGGACTCTTCAAATGTCGCCTTGGTGCTGGCGTTAACCCAGAAACTACTGGTCTTGGGTGAGGTGGCGTGGAGTCGGTGACAGAATTGGATGGCCATCTGGGATTTGCTGTCGCTCTGTTAGTGGAGGCCTTTTACTGTAGCTATTGTGACGTACCCGAATCCGCCCAGGCCCACAAGAGCGAAGCGGCTCTCAGGTCCAGCATATTGCTCTTGAATCCATGTCCAGATGTCGGGTCGGTTCACAAAGTC
>WIGN01000527.1:0-21475 GCA_014235955.1 Colletotrichum sojae
AGGTTGAAGTGGTCGCGTTATGGTGGTTGGGTGGCGCACTCGCTTGTCTGGCGCACTCGCTTATCAACCACGTTAGTACTAGATTTTATAACTCGTTAGTTACTGATAGTTATATACTCTACTTATAGAGAATTAGTAGTTAAAAAGATAATAAGAGATATAACTAAGTTAATAAAGAATATAAAATAACTCTTTAGAAATAAAAGAACTATATTATAAGTTATATATAAATAAAGAAATAAGTAAGTAATAAAGTAAGTATAAGTACTTATTTAGTAAGTCCTTATTAATAGATTCTTAAGTACTTATTTAACTAATATTATACTTATTATTATAGTATAGATAAGAAAACGAGACTTATATATAAATAGAACTTAAGTACTTTCGAGTTTTACTTTTTATAGTTCTTTAGTTATTAACCTTATATTAATCTTTAAATACTTTTAACTCTTAGTTATAACACTTTATAACTTCTTTATTAGGTCCGTAGACTAATTACTTAAGTATTTTAAGTTTTTAGAATCTTTTTAGTACTTTATAATACTATTTACAGTGTTAAACTATAGCTTTTATTAATATATCCTTACTATTAGAAGGCTGGCCGTAATACTAATATTACTGTTTTTTTAGAAAGTCTAGATTTTTTATATTCTATACTTTCAAATTTAAAACTTACTACGGTTTTAAACTAAAAATAATTTTAAAAATATTATAAATATAATCTAATACTTTAAGAATAACTAATATATAATTCTTATATACTTTATTTTATATTTACCTTACTTTATTTACTAGGTTTCTAAAATCTAGTTTAGTGGATTTTACGTGATATATGGTAAGATGGCCCTAGACTTTTGCACTCAATGTGTAGATTGCGATAGGTAGTATCTACTATGAATACTACCTCTACCTACGGATAGTATACTCTGGTGTAGGTAATGTGACTGACGGCGTCTGTATGCGCAGCGCATGCAAAACCTCGCCCTATATTCTAGATGTTGTACACCTATACATATCAGGATAGACACCTTATCTGTACCACAATTCCAGGCCCTTGTATGCGATCAAAGTTGTACAAATTAACAGTATGTGCCGTAAACGCAATTGCATGTATGTATATAAGTCGAGATACCATGGCACAATCCAGTGCATCCACTGGGCGCGCAGCATTGCTATGGGGGGGGGGGATGGCCCTATCACCAATAACTCGCCAACTCACCTCCTCCACTTCCAGCCGTCAGATCCAGGAGACAGGCCCGGGCACGACCAACCTTGGCCGCATTTGACGTACACTAGTAATTGGCATCGACCAGCGTAGGATGTAGATCATGAATGTAATGTAGCCTTGCCAACTTGTAAAGAAACGGCAAACAAGCGTCAGCCAGCGAAATACGGCTCCTGTTCACCGCCGGTATCTCCCTGGAGAAGTCCTCCGCTGCCAGTTCAAAAGCTGCAAATCGACCTGTGGCCCGCCCAATCACCACCCTGTTCCCTTTGTCTGCCCACCATCCGCCACATGAGGACAAATGAGGCCCAGATTCCTTCGTGTCCTCAATACGAACTCCGTTCAGCACGAGCCAGTCCCCATGCCAATCAGGAAATTGTCACCGGTCTGCTATTTTCAGCATCATGCATCCCCGACCGACACGACTGCATATAACGCGCACACTGCACGACAACTACTAATTACCTGCTTACCCACTAATTCTCAGCCATTGCTTTCTTCTCCGCCTGCCCCGATCTCCTCTGTCATTCCAGAAAGAATTGAGATCCGTTACCGAGTGATAAAAGAAAAACACAACCCTGCGTAGGAGAAGAAGTGACAAGAGGCGGGCAGAGTAGACAACACAATTCTCACGATCTACTAACTAGCTACCTTAGTACTTGGGGTGCAAACGAGGACAAGTTGTTTCTAATGTACAATTCGTGTGCAATATTCTTGAAGGTGCAGCTACTGTCGGCCTATACCCCAGCAGTTCAGTTGGGCCACAGACCGTCGACTAGAGATACATCGTACACCAGCGTCCGCCCATATCGCAATTAGCAAGTGATATTCATGTCTCCTTTCTCAAGTATCTCAGCAATGTTGACCCGAAGGTCCAGATCTACGCTGTACTTCTCAGATGCCCAATTTTCCACTACTTCCTGTAGCTGACTGTTTACGTTGTTCGCCTCGGCAGGCTCCAGCGCGAATCCTGGCTCCTGCAGGCCCTGTGTTATGTACGTATCATAATATGACATGATCTTTGCTTGGTTCTCGATGTCACTCGGGTCTATTCGCAGTTGCTGAAACTGTATGTTAGTCTTAATGCCAGGCATCTCGAGCGGTAGCATCTCGGATATCGTTCGTTTGTGAGTCTTGCTTCTTCGACTGGATTCGGAGGCCAATCTACTCCTCTCACTCGTTCCTGGGGGCATGTTGAACGCTGCAGTTAGCTTGCGATCCATGGATCTGCCACGCTTCTCGGCCCCTTCTTCGAGATTCCCTGGATGCTGATCATCCTCTCCTGGGCGGCTCCCCATTGCCCTTGGACGAAGCGTATTCAGTCTTTCGAGGGCCACATCCATCTGCCGCTCGGTCGGGCTTGGACTGGCCTTTCGATGCCGATACGGGATTTCCTCCATCATGCTGATTTCGCCGTTCGCCTCATCGAGTTCTCTGTATGTTGACGGGTGGCAAACTCTCTCTGCGTCGTGGGCAATGAGCGGGTCGAGACTCTTTCTGGCATCAAGAATAAGCTTGCTTTGGGTCAATCCACTCTGCCTGACATTCCGCCTCGTCGCATTCTCTCGAGAAGTGCGAGAGAATCTTCCACGGCGTGTTTGAACGGGACCAGCTCGCGCAGGGACACGGAAGGGCTTGTGCAGAGGACTCGACGGCGGCAGTGTTCCAAAGAAGTTGTCTCTACCAGACTGATCAAAACTCCATCGCCTTCGGGCGTGTGCGTTTTGAATCTCACTCGATCGTACCACATCGTCAGTCGGTACGTCATCAGGGTCGTGTGGCTCACCAAATTGTCGGGTTTGGTCCTCATCTCTTGATGTCCCTGAGCCTTCTTGGCGTCTCGTTTCTTGGAGGCCATCATTTTGGCCGGCTGGACGGCGGGAGGCCCCCTTTTCGATTTCATTTGGTCCATCTCCGTCGTCTATTTGCGGTGTACACTCCTGTAGTGCCAGAGATGGCAACATTTCAACAGAACGTTGACCTTCGGAGGTCTCGCACATCGAACCGATGGGCATCTGATGAGTAACGCCTTCGGCACCTGGAGCATGTGCTGGCTCGCTAGAAGATGGAGCGGCCATGTGGTCGTGATGCTGCTCCATATTGATTGACTCGCCTAAGCCTTCGCCGCCGCGCCTGCCGGCGGCTTTCTTGGCTATTGACCAGGGGTTCGGCTGGTTGCGCTGAGTTTGCTCGGCTCTCTGCCTGCTCAGAAATTCGGCTATATGATTTGACACAGGATGCAGCAGAACCGTCTCTGATTCCCCAGTCGGGCTTGCGGTCTTGCTTCTTGTCATGTCCACTTCCCAGGTGGTGCGCAAGAGGCATCGAGTTGGCGCAGTGACCTCGACCTGCCGGAGAAACGAATCAACGCTGTTCGTCCCCCGACTGCCCTGCGATGACGCCTCGTCTGAATCGTGCTCTTTTCCGCCTTCGGCATCCACGCCTTCAGCGGACGCTGACCGGAAGACCGCTGGTGCAGGCTGGCTTTCGATACCGGTCAAAATAGAATGGCAGGACAAACGGGTCCTGCCTGGTGGAAGGGTGGCGATTTGCTCGTCGTCATTGGGCGCGCCAGGTTCGCGGAACTCGATCCCGTCAACCCTGTGGTCTTCTAAGTCACGTTCCCGCACCGCGGCGCCCATGGTTTCTTCGTCGTCTTCATCCTGAACAAAGTCGACTCGGCCATCTCCGCTAGATGCCTGACAAGAGTACCTGTTTCGCGTAACGTCATGCGCTTGCTTTTCTGGGGGATGATACAACTTCTTGCACATCTCTTCAAACAGATGCAACAATCTTGATTCGTTCGCAAAGAGAACTTCGTCTTTGGAAGCGACGACGTTCGGATCGTAGCTTCCGGGACTGCATTGGATGTTGAGTCTGATGAATGGAGTCTTCAGGCCCCTTTGCGAAGCTTTCGCAGCGAGGCAGTCCCGTAGATATGCCTTGTAGATATCCACGAGCTTCTTCATGGTCCCTCTGGTGGCAGACATCGGACGAGAGTCGACCGAGATGAAGTATCCCTTGCGTTCTATCATGCTCGGATCTGCATCTGCGCTGGGCACGAAGGCTTCGAGAAGAAATCCCGAGGCCGACGTATCTGGTCTTTCTAATGCCGTCCCGCCGTTGCGGATGGTTCCGTCGTAAGTCTCCTAGACGCACTGCGAAACCAGTTTCTTTCCGAAAACTTGCAGGGCTGCATGCTTGACGTCAGCTCCTCCGCCGGGAGCGTAAGACCACGAGAAATGGCTGTGTTTCGCGACCCTGAAGGAAAGTCTGATGCGTGGCCTGGTTAGGGCGTAACTGGACAGTAGATCGTTTATATCTCGGAGAAATTTCTGTGATTGACTGATTGTGTGCTTCTTACGAACCGGGAACCCAGAGAAGAGGTCAGTTGCATCGATCGTTGTACCGACCGGTGCCGATACAGGTTTTCGAGCAGAGAGACCCCCTCCATTCGGGTTAAGAGTGAGCTGATTTGCAACCAGGTCCTCATCTGTTCTGGTAGTGATCGTGAGCACACAGAGAGTGTTCGCACTTGCCAAGGCATCACCGCGGAAGCCTAGCGTGCGGCCGCCTCGGCGTTGAAGTTCCTCGAAAGTGCGGAGCTTGCTGGTATGGGCCCGGCGTCCTAGGGCGTCGTAGTCCCGGGGGCTAATGCCTTTGCCATTATCACGTAATTGGATCTTGTCTACTACATTGGGCGAGATGATGATTTCGATACTAGAGGCCTCGGCGTCGATGGAATTTTCAACAAGCTCTTTGACGAGAGATACAGGAGACAAGACGGCCGTAGAAGAGCCGAGTTGGCGAATGGTGCACTGAGGCAACTGCTTGATAGGCATGATGTGACACGGGGTACCTATGAGTTTCTAACCGATGGAAATGGGAGCATGATACTGGCAAATCAGCCACCAAGAGACAAGGGCCGAGTGGTGACGAGATGGAGGATGTGGAAAGAAAAGGAGGAGCGTGCTTGTGCAGCCGTTTGATGAGTCTCAAAGCCATAAGCCACAGGTCGCCAGTCGCTCTTTCCCTCCAACGTCTTCTCTGTGGATCCTGGTCAGGAGCTTCCCACCCACATACCTACCTACATATGGACTGCACCTGCCACCAGCTTCAGCCCCCGCCTGCAGGGTTCACAGCAAGACCCGTGGAACCGACAGCCTGACCCCGCAGCCCGGGCAGCCTCACACTTCACATTCGCCAGCCCAGCGCGGCACGCAATAGGAACTACACATTATTCCTCAAAACCGCACTGTAGTGTACCTACACCTACCTACTTACCCAAGGTAGGTAGGTAGTTGAGTAGGTAGCCAGGTCGCCCCGCATCGCCAGGTCAGTGTCCCGTCCACACTCACATTCAGGGCTGCGTTCCCGGACCAGTGGCTACCTAGGTACTGCAATCACCTATGCCAAAAGTATGTAAGCAGCCAAGTGGTAGATCACACCCTCCAGCCTCCGGCTACCACCCCTCCCTTCCACAACGTCCACCCCGCTAAGAAGCTGCGTTGCTTGCTTCCATCGCACACTTCGACCACCTCGCACACGAGACCGGCACGGCACTCTCCATTGCATACCCGAACGCACTTCTGGCCCTCGGAAACACATCTCTACAGAGTATCAAAAATGTCCGGCATCAAGGGACCCACCCCGCAGGAGCACGACGGTACCGGCCTGCGCATCGGCATCGTCCACGCCCGCTGGAACGCGACCATCATCGAGCCCCTCGTTAACGGTGCCAAGGAGAAGCTGCTCGCCTGCGGCGTCAAGGAGTCAAACATTGTCGTGCAGTCCGTTCCGGGATCCTGGGAGTTGCCATTCGCGGTCCAGAGGTAAGTCAAGGAGCGTACAAACAGGCCTTTGCGTCTCTGGCGCCCCGTACGAGGGCTAGAAGCTGATGCGATGTTCTCCCCAGACTCTTCTCCGCATCCCAAGTTCAATCCGCGCAAGCTGGTTCTGGCTCTTCCGCTGGGGACCTCCTCGGCTCGTCGACTACGGACCTGACATGCCTCCCCACCGAATCCTCGGGCGGCCCCTTCGACGCCATCATTGCTGTGGGGGTCCTTATCAAGGGCGAGACTATGCACTTCGAGTACATTGCGGATGCCGTATCTCACGGACTCATGCGCGTCCAACTTGACACAGGTGTTCCCGTAATCTTCGGTGTCCTGACGGTCCTGACGGACGAACAGGCCCAGGCCCGCGCAGGTATCACCTCAGGCGGTCACAATCATGGAGAGGATTGGGGGCTGGCTGCCGTTGAACTGGGCGTCAAGCGCAAGGCCTGGGCTGCAGGCAAGATTGAGTGATCCTTTTTTTGGCGGGTTCTGGTAGTTGAAGAACGCCTACCACTTGGACTATATGTCTCAAAAGGTCTGGGGAATACTGTTGAAGGTGTGCGCACTAGAGCGAGGTGAAAAGAACAAATAAGGGTTTCACGATGGATAGAAATTGACCCAGGGACACCTCCCCAACGGGACACAAGTCCCAGTCCCCCCAATGCTATCCATGTAGCTCAATGACTAGAGGTGGCGTGAGGGAGGTGGGAGGCATATCATAACCCGGCCTATTTGTCTACTCACCTACGTAGAACAAGGCTGTTGTTTTGAAATTGTTAGATCTCTGCTCACAATTTCTCCCACATTAGTACATTATTGAACCAAGAGCTGTCTATCATAACTTTCACTAGTCCAACCTAAACCGGTCCATCTGCTCTCAAACTTCCGTAACGACGCCCCTGAACTATTCTCCAGCCAAATCAAAAGTATACACAGGTTGGGTGGGTGGTGGTAATCGAGTGGCTCGCAAATCCCCCCTTTAAATGCCACGAGAAATGACAGAGAAAAGAAATGGAAAGAAAAAGATACAGCACCACGAACGTGTTGTGTAGTGTGTTTGTCGTTCTTCATCCACTCTTTCTTCGTTTCCATCCTCCAAGGAACTTGCTTGCGCCCACCTTTTTTTTTTGTCCGTCTTTCAACCCGCCCACTTCATGTCTCCCTTTCCATTCACGAAATCAAGGCCCCAATCTCGCTACCAATGCTCTTTTTCGTCTTCCACAACGACCGCTTCTTCTCCTTCTTCGCCTTCATCGCAGCCCAGCCCTCCTCGTCATCGTCATCCGAGTTGTTGCCTGGCTTATTGGGTGCCGTCTTGCTGCCCTGCTGCATGACCTTGGGCGGCTCGTCCCAGCCCGCGGCGCCCGACATGACCGACATTCGGCGGCCCGAGTCCAGGGGTTGGGGAGCATGCGTCACTGGTCTGTAACGCCCTGGTAAGCCCACGTTGCTGCGCTCCGAGGGTGCGATCGAGGGGGCATACCCTGCGCCTTGGGCGTGGATGCTGGGGGCGTATCCGACGCCTCCGCCCATCCCTCCATGGATGGACGGGGTGTAGCCACCTCCAGGCTGGATCCACGACGCGGAGCTGGGTTGCACCATACTCATGGTTCTCGTTCGCGGGTCGAGTCCGGGGGGCTCCAACATCGAATCGCCACCAAAGAATGACTGGCGTTGGCTGTCGAGAATCGACGGAGTGGCGACATGACTCATAGGTCTAGCGATGCCGTTCATATTATGGTTCGGGGTAGCCATCATGTGCATGAACTGCATCTGCATCTGCATAAACTGTTGCATCTGCTGGGTCATCTGGATCTGAGCCTGGTCTCCTGGAGTGAGCATCATCTGGGGCATTTGAGGCATTTGCTGCATGTGAGGCATGCCGCCCATACCCCCCATACCCCCCATACCCCCCATCCCACCCATTCCGCCCATGCCGCCGTTCATACCGTTCATGCCGTTGTTGTTCGTACCGCCGTTCATGCCGTTCATGTTGCTGTACATCATCTGGGGCGGGATTCCCGCAGTAGGATCGACCGGTGCGCCAGTGAAAGGATTCATGTTTTGCGCCTCAATGTTGGGACTTCCTCTGCGCATCGCCCGGGATCGCTCCTCGCTGGCAATGACGCCGACGAGGCCGCCCATAGGAACAGCAGGCGGCGGGGCACCAGGAGCGGGCGAGCCACCACCGAAAGTTAAGGACTCTCGAGGAGGGGCGTTGATGAGACCGGCCCCCAAAAAGGGGTCCTGCGGCAGCTTCCGGGCGAACGCAGGGAGATGGCCGCCACTAGTTCCTCGAGGGCCGGTACCCTCGCCCATGCTTGACCCCGGCCGGGCCGGCTGAGAGGGCTGTGAGTGAACGGAGGACCGCAAGTCGGGGTTCGATGCCATGTTCATGAGGCGGGTAGGGGGCTTGTTCTTATTGGGGAAGCCGTGCGCGGCAAGGATGGCCAACGGGACTTCCTCATCCTCCTCTTCAGATCCGTCAGACCTGCCAGTCATGGGGCCGGGAGGGACGGCGAGGTTGGGCGTGCTGAGCGACATGGACAAGCTAGGCCGCGAGGCGTGCTCAGAGGGAAGACCCGGTGTTTCGCCCGTTACCTTCATCATCTGTTGTCGATACACGGCCATGTGGGCTTCTTGCTTCCTGCGCTGCTTGGCAGCCTGCTTCGCCTTTTCCACATCATCTTCGTCGTCTTCGTACTGGTCTTCGTCGTCGTCCCGGCTTCCGTTTGACGCCTTCGCCGTCTCGCTAGCGCTGTCCCGACGTTCTTTGTCCCGGCGATACTTTTCGAACTCCGCAGGCGTCATTACCTTGTTTCGGGGTGGACTCGCGGTACTGCTGGGATTGTAGCGGTTCGCATGCTTCGGGGTGGTGTTGTCGAACATGTTCTCCTCCTCCTTTTTACCGTCTACCGCGTCCCAGCCGGTCGAGAAGGTATCTTCGTTTCTGCGAAACCTGCCGGGGGAGGAAGGGTTGTTGGACGGATTCGCATTGCCGAGGAAGCGGCTGGCTGCCAGAGAGTCCTTCAGGAGGTTGGCATCTTCGTCCTCGATGATGTCCGACGGCACGTTGTTTCGAAAGGCCAGGGGTGAGCCGTGACGAGGTACTGGTGGTGGTACGGGTGCGCGATCGGTAGCGGTAGCGGTAGCGACAGCTGTCGGGGAGTTGCCGCCAGAGTGAAGAAGATTGTCGTTGGAGTGCTGGCTGCTCCACGAATAGGGAGAGGCCTCGACCTTGATGGACTTGTCAATCTTGATGGGAGAAGGCTGGGGCTGGTTGACTCGGTTGGTGGTCAGGGACCGAGGTCCCAAGCTGGACTGTTCGTTCCCGGAAAGCGTCATTTGGCTGGCTCTTTTGTCAAACCCGGAACCCTTGAACATATTACCGAAATCACTTCCAAAGTTGAGGGAGAAGTCCTCTTCGCTGAGCTTGGGAGGCGTAGCTGTGCTGGCCGTGGAAGCTGTGAGGCCTCTCGGTCTACGGCTGGAGTCGTCCTCCGAGGCCTGGAAAGGCAGAGGCGGCGGAGGTAGAGGATGATCGTCAACGGAGGAGACTGAGGCCTGATTCTTCTTCTGACCGCCGAATGAAAAGGTCCTGCCGGCTTTGCTGAGGAATCCACCAGAGCTGTGCTTGGAGGGTTGCACGTCGGTGTGGGATTTCTTAATCGAATTTCTCCATTCTTCCTGAGCCCCTTGGGCGCCGAGGTCAGCCGAAGACGGTGTGGTCGAGACGTTGCTGTGGCGCGAAGACGTGTCTGTCGAGGTTGTTTTCGTGGTATTAGACGACCCACTTCCCCTTAAGCTGAGTCAGTCGACGTTAGACACAATCCTTGTCTTGGCCCTGAAATGAATTGCAGACAAGGGGGAAGGGATGGAGAGGGGCCCGAGTAGCAGTAAAATTCACCGCCTTGTCCGAGACATGCCGCTATTGAATGCATGCCAGCCAAGTTTTTTTTTTCTGTCTCTCCCCTCCCGTTCCCTGTATTTGGGCTGCTGCTGATCTGCCGCTCTCCGCCGCCTGTCCTCCTAATCTTGTTGCTTCTCCAAGGGCCGAGAATGCATGTTTTGAAATGGAATGAACCAAGGAGCGTGTGGATACACATACCGATTGTTCTTCACGTCTGCAAACATGTTGTCCTCGAGGGACAAGTCGGCGTAGTTGTGCTTGGGAATGACTGTCGTCGACGCCTTGAGCAGCCGGTGTCCGCCGTCGAAGGATTTCTGCCCGGCTGCGACCTCAGTCCTCTCTAGAACGCGGAAGGAGGACTGCTGCTGCTGCTGCTGCTGCTGCTGCTGCTGATCCCCCGTTGCTATCGGCCCATTTTGGAACTCTTCTGAGGTGACGGTGGATCGCCGCCTGCCGAAAGCGACAGAAAACCTAGGCATATGGAGCGACGGCAAAATCGATGATCCCCGGCGGGATTTAAGCGGTGCGCATGTACGCGCCGGGCAATTCGATGAGGCGAAAGCTGTCGTCAGGCGTGAGACCTGAACGGGGTATTTGGGCCTCGCTTCGCGTCTGGACGGGACCGCAAAAAATAAAATAAAAATACGATACGAGGCGGGTCAGCCGATGTGGGATGACGACAGAAGAGCTGAGACTCGGAGAGGCTTTGCTTGTGGCTCGTGTCAGTGGGCACAGCGGAGCGTTGTACAGCAGCGGAGCGGTAGGCGGAGCGTTACTGCGTTGCGGAACAATCCAGCAGACTGTCAGCTGTGAGCGTACGTCGGGAAGTCTGCTCGTGTCTTGAGTGTCCCGTGAGTGTTTGCGCGCGTGTCTGTGTGAGGTAAGGCAGGATATTGCGGGGAGTGCGGACCAAAATGGCTATGTGGCCATCCGTGGACCCAAGAAAGGGGAATGAAGGTATTCCGGCAGGGTAGCCGCCGACAGCCTGGACGATGGAACAGGCTCAGCGACGAACATCTGCTTCTCCCACACACGCGTCGCGATTCAACGTCGCAGAGCGACCAGAGGGGACACGGCGCAAATATGTACGAGCCTGGGTTCGAAGGGCTGAGGGCTGAGGCCCATGGAATGAAGAATGACGGGGAGAGGAATGAACCGCGACTTACCCTAGGGAGCAATGGGCTTCCAACAGTTGACGAGACAAGACGAGACGTGGCAGCGACGGACGGTGTTATTAGTCTATACTGCGCGGTGCGGTGCGATGCGGTGCGATGCGGTGCGGCGCCGTGCGATGCGATGCGATGCGATGCAATTCAAATGCAGGACGCGAAATCAGAAGCCGTACGATCTCTTTCGAACTTTTTCATCCAGACGCAAAAAGAGGATGGGTGGATGCAACGAGAACAAGCTGTGCCTAGGCCCAAGTGCCCGCACAAACAGGCAAGCTGACGGGGGGATGTGGGATAGAAATGGGGGGTATTAGGATATGAAGAACGAGAACAGCCTCGAGTCCAGGTAACGCGTGGGCACGACACGAAGGGATATGCAGCAAATGATGATAACGGTAACGAAGGTCGGCGAAGCAGGCGACGGGAGGTTGGAGCGAACGTGTGGGAAGGAATGTGGAAAGGAGGAGGCGATCCTACCAGTAAGTACGGATGGATAGTGTGAGTATATCCTATCCGTGGTCGCGCAACAGGGTAGGTAGTGTAGCTAAGGCAGGCCGGAGCAGGGGATGCCGGGGTCGGAAGGAGGAGGAGGAGGAGGATGATGAACGTGTCTCCTCTTCTCGTGCTCAGGTCTGGGTCTGGGTCTGGCCTGGCCTGCTCTGCTTCTGTTTTCTCGACACCCACCCCAGTCGCTGTCGTACATACATACTACATACATACTACATGACATAGTATGTGGTACGGATAGAGCCTACCTATTTTTATTAGGTTGGTGGAGAGACCAAGCAGCGCATACGGATACATACTACGTACATAGTATATAGCTACTACAAAGTACATATTGGGAGGAGTGGGCTTGACGCAGAGCTTCACGCGAAGTCGAGCTAATCCGTCGTTCAACGGCCAGTCCACCAGCAGGCCACCAAGTTCGCATTTTATTCCTTTCAGCTACTTTAGGCTGTAGCAGGAACTCTCGGGTGCCCAGGAACGTTCGCGTCAGCCTGCCCGACCCTGTTCCGTGATCCGTCTCTTCCTGTGCCTGTCTCTGCCCATTCTACGTACGTTCATAGTAAGTAAGTAGTAGCTGGTTCGTGATCAAAGGCGTAATTACTTTGTATCTGTATCCGTATGTGAATGTCCTTTTCTCTTGGTCCGCCCTGCGAAAATTCTCTAGACCCCAGCCCGAGGCCCCGCTTAGGTCAAGGATCCAGGGGTAGTGTACACTACTAGGGGGGCGTGCGAGGAAGGGAGGATGCCTGACGGCGTGGCATGCCCGTGGTTGGGGAAGAGCATGGATGCATGGCGAAATGGGATGGCAGTCAGCGGGGTGGCCCGGAAATCGCTTCCACCACCAAGTAGGTGCACACACATACACACGGCAGCCCGGCGAGAGGGGGTTTTGCTGCGTGATTCAGGCGCAGGCTAATAAAAGTAACCCAGGTCGGACGGTTGGAAATATGCGATGGGGAGCGCCCGAAAATGCTAGGTAGTGTAGAGTGTTTCTGCCATCCAGAAACGGCTTCCTTGGCCTTCAGATTTGTCCATTCGCGCAGAAGATGGCCTCAACGTCCTGGTCCTGCCTGGGGGGGCGCTATTGTCTCTCTCTTTCCCCCTAATAAGCCGGAAGACTCCTGGATTGGGTGACATTATGGGTGATGAGCCCTTTGGACGAGGGGCCGATTCGGACTAGTTCTGGTCAGTGGCGCCGACACAATCACACATTTCCCCTTTTAACGTGTTGCGCACCTTACCACCGCTCCCACCCAAGCTGGTTGCTTGTCGGCGGTCGCTCGATGGGTACACTATGGTATGGGCCCGCGGCGGCGCCTTGACGTGGAGTACGCACTGCTTGGTTTACCGTGTAGTATTAGGGCATGGGCTACATGCACTTCGCCGTTACTGATCATGTATCCGTACACTTCCCAGCCTCTCCTACCAGTCTTCGTCTATTACGGCCCTGCGAGATGGCCTTGTCATGAGCTGAACTACGAAATCCGAAAACCCAAGGAAATCCTAGCAAGCTTTGGCGTCATGCCGCCATGCGAACAGCAACGACGTCGACGACAACGTTGCCCCTCTACGGATGGGATCGAGCGGCCTTAGCTTTAGAAGGAAGTAGCCCTAATGGACGGACGGGCGGGCGTACGGACGACATCTTCTGCATGTGCAGGTCATTATGCTTAGTAGGTCCGATATACTGGTCAGCCTAGCCTAGCAGGAGCCCTGGGTCTTCGTAATGCGAATACTGTCGGAAACATCGGTAGCGAGGACGGGCGATTTTTAATTGCTATATTAGGCCTTGGAGGTGCCACGTCCAACGTGATTGAGACTGAACGCGGTCAAGGATAAATCGGAAGTCGTTGCCCGAACTGGTAGTAAACACAACGGGCGGCGACAATGTCCGTTGGGTTCATGCCGTGCCTCATGGTTTCTTTTGCAGTCGGCAGAACGCGCGCCTTGCCCGTGGCTACGGAAACGTGTAAACGGATGGCTGGTTGCGTGTGTTGTGCGCTCTGAGACCCGAACTTGTGGCCTCGGACGATCGCCGCGCTCGCGCTCGCGCTCGATATTGACCCTTCCTAAGTACATGGTATGGCAGTGCCCAGGACCGACTCACCGAGGACCGAAAGGCGGAGCTTCGGATTGAGGCGACAGGCGGTCTTGGCCTGGGGTTTCCTGCCTGTTAAACACATCACGGCATCGGACTGCCAAGACCGTATACGGAGACAGCGGCGACAGCCGGCCAGTGACGATGAAGGATTTGAGAACGCTTCGAGTAGGCTTGGGAACGATGAGCTTCTGGCTGCTGGCCGTTATGAGCATGACGAAATGACTGGACGTGAGTAAAACAGAGCTTGACCGTTCTCAATGCCTGCAGAGACTATATGGGAGGGTATGGGGCCAAGGGCGGCCAGATCGATAGCAGGGCTAAGCAACCGCGCGGCGCACCTCGCCCTGCACGGCATCCGTTTCTAAACCATATACGATCGATGTAATTAGTTGCCAACAAGATTACCTGATTTTCGGCGACTCGGTCGATGATGCAGAGGCGGCGGCCGGGACGCAATTGCAAGTTACGGCCAAACGACGAAGCGGAGGCGGGCACGGATGATTGCTTCTGCTGATGATCCTGACGGTGATCTCTTTTGATCTCGATCGAAGCGCAGCACTTGGCGCCGCACGAAACGGAAGGGAGAGACGCCGACTGGAGCGCGAGCGCCCTTTGTCGACAGCGATAGACGGGCAAACGGGGTGGCAGGTGCATCTTCAACAGAGCAGCCGGCGATACAGGAGGCATTCCGAGACCAGATGTCTGTAGAAGCGGCGAGTGAGTGCTGGGGCGGGCCGGGGGGGGGGGGGGGGGGGGGGGGGGGGGGGGGGGGGGGGGGGGGGGGGTTCTAGGCGAATGTGAGGGCTGGGCCCGGGTCCCTCTGGAATGGAATGGCAAAATGGGTACACTCTAGACGAAGTGCCCCAAAGTACCTGCCTGGCCAGCGACTCCCTACCTAGCTACTAGGTAGGTAGTATCCGTACCTACAGTGAGGATGTACCTAACTTCGTACCTATAGCGTACCGTGTATCCATCCCAAAGGCCAACGGCGCCGACACCGTCACAGTACCTAATACCTACTTAGGTAGGTAGGTATTAGGTAGTATCAGTGCATAGGTAGGTAGTACGGATGGATACACGACGGGACTCTCTCCACATTTTTCCTGGAAGTCGTCCTCTTCAACCTGCGTACTTTCTACTTTTCCTTTTTATTTGACAGGCACCGCCCCCGTATGCGGCGACTTGCTCCGTCATAACCCATCAGACCCAAGCAAGATCTTTCTTGGAGAAGCAGGGAGAGATGTGCGCCGCCTTTGGTTCTGATAGGAAGCCAAGGCCGACGCACCAACAAGGTGCTGACGTCTAAATCCTGTCTGTCTCGGTGCGGTGGTGCCTCAAGTCTCGCAGGCTGTCTGTCTCCATGGAGTGATATGCCTTCCTATCCGTAGGTATCTCGGGGCAACAAACGGTATGCCTGCCGAATCGACAGAAAGCAAGGCAAAGCCAAATGGGAGAAAGGGAATGACATGGCCTGGCCGCGACGACTGACGTGACCTTCTCCGGCTATAGGTTCTGTAACTAAGATTGTACACCAAGCACGCCCGTTGGAAACCCGGTATGGAGCCAAGCTGGAGGCATCCCAGAATGGCTGTGTGTGCCAGCCGCAACCGGTGCCTCTCCCGACGCAACTCACGAGTGAACCCGATTTTGGGATTTCTCTGGTTCTGCGACCAGGGAAGCGGGAGCGAGTGTAGGCTTTTATAAGAACCCCCATCTATAATTGACGGACATCCATCCAGTCTGCTCGAAATGGAAAGCCCTCATTATCGCCTTGGACATGCGTTGATTTTGGTCCGGCTTGGTCGCATCGGCTGACTTCCCGCCCCAGCATCAACAGACCTGTCGCTCGAATGGGGGCAAGGGCCCGCAGGATTCAGCAGCAGTTTCCCCTGCCCAGGCCCTCCCAATGGACCGTCAATAAACGGCGTCTCCTTGTTGTCCGCCATAGGTACTTCGGCGCTCATGAGTCGCAGGGGTCGGAGATCACAGATCAGAAGATTGAGCGCGGGTGTAGCACATTAGGTAGTAGTACCTAGTGGTGTTGGTGTCCTTGCCCCCCTGTACACAGCACTACACTACCTACTATGTACCTACTACACTACAGCAACCCGGTCAACGCAGACCGACCTGCACGTTGCCCGTTCGTCAACACTGATTCGAAGAATGAGGTCCAGTTTCCGTATTGCCCTGCACAGGGTCGCATTGTGCGCTTTCGGGGATTGTGAAGAAACGACGTTTGCAACAACATACTTGTGTGATAGTGGTCTAATCCATCGACAATTGCGACAGCATACGTCTCGTCACTGGCCTTCGTTTCTCGAATGGAGCCGTTCGTTCCTCCAGTACACACTGGAGCTTTTCGTGCGCTGGCTGGGATACTTGATAAGTACCAGATCGAAAACCTACCTACCATAGGTAGTAGGTATCTGCTTAGGGAACTTATCTACCTACTTACTACCTGTGTTTCTAGCTATTTTTTTGTAAGGTGGGCGGTAGGCACGCACACGTAGGTCGGTGAGTGAGGTTGGAACCCGCGGCGGACCTGGACGTCTTTGGCAACTCGGTCCAGTCCGCCGTTAGTGCTGTGGGGCGTATCCCTACACGACATGACGGCACCCCACAGTTCACCAGACACTGAACTACCTACCTACCTTGGTACCTAGGTAATAGGTGCCTTGCCTTCCGGACTTCCTCTCCGGCCTCCCGGGGCCAATGACAATAGGTTGGCGCCGACGAAAATGGGACATAAAAAACTGCTGTTCTTGACTTGGGCTAACGACGATTTTTCTATATTGCAAGTGTCTAGCTGGCCGTTGTTCACGCCCGGCTCTCTCTTCTCCTCGCCGTTTCGGGCATCTCCAGTATCTTTCCATCGGGTCCTGCGTTTGTCCTGCTGCGTGCATATCAAAACTCGAGATTGTCGCAGGCCGTTGAATAACTTATTCCTGCAGCATGTCTGCTGGCCTCCTAATCAACTGCGAATTCCACTTTGCACGTGAGGCGATGTTCAACCAACAGCAACGAACCACCGTGCCTTTCCACAGAATACATTTATCGATTCATATGTGGTAGCCAGAAACGATCCAGCGGGAGGCAAGAACAGATGACGAATTCGCCAAAATCTGCACAAAACGAATGCGGCTCTGCTGCTCTGCAGCTCGCCGCAGGGGGCGCAGATTGGGATGGCCGGGGGTAGATCACATGGCACCCAAGGTTGCACACCGAGTTCGTCTCATCCCTAATGAAGATGTCGCACCTCTTCCTTTCCTGTCCTGCGCATCTGCCCCTCCTCGGGCACTCATTGATCTCGACTCCTTGTAAGCGAGGCCCCGGCCACAATGCCTTGCATATGAGTCGTCCGTAACATTGCAAGCTGGTGGAAGACATTCTGAACCCACACGTGCGGCAGGTGGCGGGAGTTCTCTTTCCAATGACCGACTCTTGCCTGCGAGCCAGGTCGCTTCGGAGACCTCGTCATGCTTCTTCTTCGGAATGGAGCTTCCTCACTGGGACACAGATTGTGAGGCATCAACTTCCAAGTGATCGTGGTAGCTTGCTCATCTTTCAGAACGAACGACCGCAAGACAGAATCACCAAAAAGAATATCAAGCCGAGTAAGGCCTGAAACCACAGTGAAGCTCCCCTATTGCGAGCCAGAGCCTCTGTCCAGAGTAGGCCAGTGGCGTCGGACAAAACATGCAAAGCCAAGACGAGAATCATCCACTTGGATTTGACGCGACTTAAGAGTACGAGTTGGTGGTAGAGCGTAGCCAACATGTCGATACCCAGGTGTACCATCGACACGGCGTTGGTCTAGTAAGAAACTCCATGTGCAGCTGGCATGGGGCCGCGCGGAACAACACGACGATGGGCAAGGATTTGGGACGGTTACTCGTTTGGGACGGTTACTCGTCAGGGCCTCAGAGATGAGGTCCAGGCGGGGTCTGAGGAGCGGCGACCTATAGTCGCCAGCGAAGAACAGCATTCAGAAGTTTGTCGGCCCAGAGCAAGGTTGTTCTGTCTAAGAATCGTCTGTCCTCGGATCGATGCGAGGAAAGAGGCGTTGAGGTGACGTTGAGGGGATGTGCCGCTTAACTTGACCAGATGGCAAGGCCTTAGGCCCTAGCTCCTAATCTTGATTTATGCACCTGAGCTGTGTTTTACCTGAAGCTTGAGAAATGGTCAATAAGCCAGGTATTTCTTAATAGCGGTCACGGTAAGTTCATGTTGTGTTTCCCAGGGTTGATAAACCAGGCAAAGAACTATGCTGGTGGGGATGGGTGAACATTCTCACAAGGCACTGTTGCAGCTGTTGATTCTGCAAACGAATGGACATGACTTCCTTCACGTGTTACTGGGTAGCATGGCAACAAAGAGGAATGAAAATAAACCAGAATGAAAATCAAAGTGTATTGCCAAGCACGACATTATGCTGCCTTGGTTGATGTTGAGAGTTGAGAGGACAGGATGCCAAGCCTGGATCGTTGTGTTCTATGTATTAGGTACTATTACCAAGTTAACCGATGTGCTGCGCCTCTTGTCGGAAGTCTCACAAGAGCGACGAAAAAGCATCCATGAGAAAAGAGGAGCAAAGGGCAAACGGTTGCTGTTTGACCCGATCTTGGCTCGTGTAGAGTTTCCTTCCTCTCCCACCCCTTCCGGTGTTGGGTTCTGAAAATTCGGACAACTTACTAGTCAGTTGCTTTCCCGTGGTTATGCGGTCAAGCGATAAAACAGGCAGCTCAAAGGTCCAACCCGGTCTCGAGAGAGACCGAGCGAGGCCAGCACAGATACTGACAGACACATCCACGACCCGTGGCTGGGCGTTGCGCAGGGCCCGACACCGGCCGGAAAGGCAACTTGGCGCGAGGGGAGGGTCCTGTCCTGGACAATTGGGGGTCTCAGAATGAGGACGGGGGGGCCCTTCAGCTGCAATAGGAGCCGGCCCGGGGGTTGAACCTGCAAACTAACGCAGGTACGGATACAGCGAATGAATACCACTTATCACGGAGTACTAATACCTTTTCTCCATTCCAGGCAACTCAAAGTAGCACAGGTGCACCGGTGGGTAGCTAGGTACACTACCCATCATAGAGGGTACATAAGTAGGTGGACCCCACGCCGCTTATTCTTGTCGACTCCCGTCAAGGCCGTACGTATCTGACAAGTATTACCTGTCCAACTTGGTAGGTACGAGGATAAAACATTCACCGAAGAGCAGCGACAGTAAACAGGCGACAGGTAAAACACCAGTAGCCACCCTCTCGATACAACATTGGTCGGGGTCTGGTGTGCCCGTGGCGTGGCGCTCCCCGAGCGCCCCAGACCACCGAATCACAGCTGGGGGGAAGCTTCAGGCGAGGCGAGCTTCGAAAGGACCCTCCCGTCCATCGCATCAGACCCTCAGGGCTCCATTTCGACCACGGCTCCGGACGAGATTATCAATCTCATCTATTATCTTGGCCTTCTCCCTCGAGTCGCGCCGGTTAGAACTTCTCTTTTCCCCTCCTCTTCTCTGTTCTTCTTTCTCTCTACTCATCTTCTTATCCACTCAAATCTCCCATTGGCTCCCAGTCCCAGAACCAGGAGCCGCCATTCTTGCCCGATCGCTGCTACCCGTGCTGCCATGAGCTCCCCCCAGCAGCCTCATGGCTCGAGCAGCCCTCGAGTCGCCTCCTTCAAGCGGCCCTCCGTCCTCAACCCCGACCACGATCCGAACCCCTTGGCCACGAGAGGCAGCGGCGCCTTGGTCACTCTCATCAGGAACCGCTCCAATGCCACGCTTCGTGAGTCGCTCAAGAGCCCCGCGTACCACCAGCTGGGCCACGAGGACGACGACCACGAGAACACCAGCCTCTTGGGGTTCCTTCACCGGGACTCGGACGACAACCATCGCCGCTCCGCAGCCGAGGAGCGCCGGCTGAGTGAGATCATCTTTGGTCCACAGATGCGCAGCATGCGCCTGATCGGAAACAGCAACCCGCGCTACCAGTGGGAGCGCTACTGGAAGACCGAGGCCGAGCTTCAGGCCATGTCAAAGCCTATGTGAGTGTTTGTGCGATGACGATGACGATTCTGTTCTGTGCTATGCTGTGCTGTGTTGTGCTGTGCTGTGCTGCCAATGCACCCCGCCCGCGCCCACGCCCACCCGTCTACTGCTCGAGGGCCGGAGAAGCACACCCAGAAAGAGAGGATAGGGGAGGGAGAGAGAGGGAGAGGCAGGGAGAAGGAGAAGGGAAGAAACGAGCCGGAACCGGAGCTGACCTCGTCGCCCATTCTCAAGCCGCGAATACTACGAGAGGAACAACGACCTCATTCGCATGTACCTTTACATCGACCAGCTCCTGGACTCATCTGTTCCCCACGACTTGCTCAACGAGTATCACCAGGCCCTCGACGCCTCTGCTTTCCGTCCGGTTGACGTGCCCCAGACCATTACCGAAGAATCCCCAACTCCCACGTCGCCGCCGTCGCGCGGCCTCGCCTACGGCAGCACCACATCGGCACAAAACAGCAGCACGGAGCACAGCAGTTCGGCAAACAGCATTCAGCCAAAGGTAAAACGCACGCCCAAGGACATTTTCCGACCCACTGAGGCGACCCCACTCCTCACGCTCAACGGCCATGACGAGGCGACCGATTTGGAGGAAGGTTTAGCCGACCAGCCCAAGCCCGAGATTCCGTGGCTCGAGGACGGCGACGTCGACAGCAGCGACCCCATCGTAACCCTCGCCATCTGGGTCAACTTCGTTGCCAATGCCGTTCTGCTACTGGGAAAGATTATTGTCGTCTTCTCTGTTCCGTCCGTGTCGGTTCTCGCCAGTCTGGTCGATGCTGTCCTCGATTTCCTCAGTACCGCCATTGTATGGACCACGACGAGACTCATTGCTGCCAGCCAAAATGATCAACATTCCTACCCCGTGGGTAGGCGACGGTGAGCCTTACAACACCCCTCCTTTTGCTTGTTCTTTCCTGCCTCCGTGTTACATTCCAGACCGCGCGCTGACTCGCGACAGTCTCGAGCCTCTTGGCGTTTTAGTCTTCTCCATCGTCATGGTCACCTCCTTCTGCCAGGTTGCTCTCGAGGCCATTCAACGCCTCATGTCGCCAGAGCATGAAATCATCCAACTGTACGTGTCACCAGCCGTGTCTCTCTGCCATATTTCGCGCCGCTGACCGTTCGGATGTTGTAACAGAGGCATCCCGGCCATCTCCATCATGGTTGGAACCGTCGTCATCAAAGGCTTGTGCTGGCTCTGGTGCCGTGTCATCAAGAACTCGAGTGTTCGGGCTTTGTGAGTTGTTTCGCGCCCCCACCCACTGTCATTGCAACCTGGTTTGCGTTGCCACCTCCTGATCGGCACGACGTTAGACTGGGCTCTGTTAACTGTGTCTGCAGGGCCGACGACGCCATGACCGATGTCATCTTCAACACGGGGTCCATTCTATTTCCCATTGTCGGCTTCTACGCCAAGGTATGGTGGCTGGACGCGCTTGGTGGTCTGCTCCTGTCGATGGTTGTGATCATCAATTGGAGCCAGACATCGATGCACCATGTTCGAAACCTGACGGGCTTCTCAGCCACTTCAGACGAGAGAAACCTCCGTGCGTATTCCCTTCTCCGTCTTATTATGTTTCCTGCCTGCCCCCCCCCCCCCCCCCCCCCCCCCCCCCCCCCCCCCCCCCCCCCCCCCCCCCCCCCCCCCCCCCCCCCCCCCCCCC
>WIGN01000528.1:0-21433 GCA_014235955.1 Colletotrichum sojae
TTGACTTTCTCTCCAGCTTCTCGTTTCGTCTCATCATCGTGGGCGAAGAGTTGGCGCCCCTTGACCATTCTATAAATGACACATCCCAGGGACCAGAGATCCGCCTTGTTGGTATAACTGCCGTGGAACTCTTGGTCAACCCCAAGAACTTCGGGCGCCGTGTATCCAGTTGTGCCGGCATTTGTAGCCATCGTGGTCTGCTTGCGATTACGGGCCTGCTTGGAGATGCCGAAATCGGCGATCTTGACATTGAAGTCATCGTCAAGCAATATATTCTTGCGGGCGATCCAATCGAGCGTGTCAGCTAACCCACCCGACAATAGAGTCCTTCCCCAGTTCTCATGGGAAAAGCAGGTATCCTACTCACCCGTGGCTTGAGATCCCGGTGCGTGATTCCCCTGTCATGTAAGGCACGCAAGCCGGCCAATAACTGACGTAGCGGGCTCTGTATGCTCTTCTTGGTCGGATTGCTCCACTTTTTGACTGCTTCTCCCCAACTGACGGGGTTTCTCCTACGTGTCAGTAAGTCCTCCAGATCGTTGCTCATCAGTTGCATCGCGATATGAAAATGGCCGTCCCAAAAAGACCACCCATAATAGGCAACAAGATGTTCCCGAAGCTGAGCCACGCAGGAAGTCAGACCATGAGATGTTGGTCGCAAAGTTTGGCGGACATTACCTCATCTTTGTTTCCAGTGGCATGGACTCGAATCTCACTCAGATAATTGACAACAACGCCTTTGAACTCCGAGATGCTTTTCACCGCAAAGATTTTCGGTAGCGAATGATGACCCAGAGGTGTCGAACCTTTTCGAATGGTCGTATTGGCGGCACCGAACGCCGCCCATTCATCATCTTCGTCAATTTCAATGACGCTGTGGTCAATGTAGGTGTCTGCATGTGTCACTGAAGTGTTTCGAGATTGTTGCACTGCGTTGCCTACCTTTCAGGACCCTCCAACCGTCCAACACATATGCTACTTTCTCGATATTTTGAGCCGTTGCGCGAATCTTCTTCACCACTAGATCACAGCGGAACTTGAACCGGGCGTATTCTTCGGCGTAGCTTTGAGTCCCCCAATCATTTTTGTTCACCGAGGCGTTGATTGAAAGACCTTTGACACAATTGCGCAATTCTGGCGAGCAGAATGGCACATGGTTCGGGTACTTTGCGGAAAGTATCAAGATGGCAAATTCGAATTTCGTGTGGTCGGGTCCCCTGCTCCTTTTGAGTAGCTTCTGAAGCTTGGATACGGCGGAGGCACGCTCGTTCGAATCAAAAAGATTGAAAGCTTCGCCAACAGCGGCCTCAATTGCGGTGGAGTGGGATGCCTTGAGGCACTGATGGTGGTGCTTGCAGCCATCCCGCTGTTCACCATGACATCGTTTACTACAAACTTGTCAACAAGCCATCTGGGTACAGGTATCCAACACGAAGCAGCAAGGACCTTCATACTAGAACCAGTGACTGAGATTGATGATAATATTATGTTGTTCGTTCTCGTTTTCGTCTTCGTCTTCATCTTCGTCTTCGTTCTGGAACTGGTGTAGTCCAAGAGCAGTCATACCTCGGAAACGCTTTTTGTCAAGTTCTTGGATTCCAGTTGTGAGGAATTTCGGATATAGTTTGAGTAGCCCTAGAAAGTCGTCACGATTGAGCTCCCAAAGTACTGTCTGGTTCTTTCCAATTCGAATCCAATTCTTGATGCCGGACTTCTTCGACATGATGAGCGACGAGGGATGTGTGTTGTCTACGTTTCGAGGTTTGAACGACGTCGAGTCGGTTGCGAGCCTGGCTGCTTCGGCCAGGAGATGAATGGAGGGAAGAGTGGAATGCGCCTTGCAGAGCCGCGGGTGCTCCCTTATGAGCGCGGCAACGGTCGGCGGCGCGGACCGGGACGCATGAAGGCCAGTAGAGCCTGCTTCCTGACGGTCTACGCTCCGCGGCCTCCCCCACCCTTTCATGAACCGCATGCCGCAGCGGCTTGAGGTGTGAGCCGACCGGTTGCCTCTTTTGTGCCATCATATCCGGCTCTTTCCATTCACTTCTTGACGAGGCTGGCCGAGTCCGGCCTTCAAAGGCCGAACGGGTTGCAACCAACCCGGGTTGCGAGCTGAGGTACAGGACCAGTCAGAATAGCATGATAACTATGCAAGGCTCCATCTCGGTTGGACTTCATTTAACGGATACATGGACTTCACTGCATGAGTGTTCAATCCTTCGTGTGACGACCTGCGGTCGAATTCAGTGGTGTGTAGAAGTGGGCGTTGTCTTAATTGGCTACAGTGACTGAGGCAACAGCGCTGCTGGCTTGGCCGCAGGGCGGAAACCGCCGTATCACTGCGTGAACGCACCCTACCTGGTTCTCTATTGGACTTTATGTATGGTTACATACATGGACCGGTTGCCTGGTTGCCTGATGCTTCGTGGGCACGCCATATCCGGCTCAATATTGGACTTACTGTAACTTATACCTATCCATACGGCGACGCTGCATGGGTGTTCAAGGCTCCTGTGACCTTGGTTGCCAAGTATTAGATACCACAAGCCATGTGCCCAATCGAGTTGCCTATCGAACCACCACACACTTCGACTGCTGGCTGTGCCCGCATCCCAAGCATCTACCAGAGCCAGAGCCGCCCACGATACCCAAGTGATCATCATGGACGCCGCTGGGTTGGCCTTTGCGGCGTATAAGGACGTCTACTACCTGGCCAGAGGCATATATCGACTGGGAATGTCCGCAAAGCACTACAAAGAGGAGAATCACCAACTGCTCGTCAAGCTCCGCACCCAATGTCTTTACTTGCGAATGTTCAAGTATTTCTTCATTTCCATCCTCAAAAGGGCCCCCCCGGAGATGTCGTCTGAAATCCAAGTACGTACCATCCTTTGGACTACCCAGTTGCTGCGGCACGAGACACTCCGCCTCAGGAGCGTAGCTTGCAGACGTGGACGTGAAGTTGACAATCTAAACATGAAAGGTCATGGTGGACCAGGTGAACAAAATCATCAGCTGCCTCGGACAGGCTCTCGCGAGCTATCATGGCCTTGTTCACGCGGAAGACGAGGAGTACCGCAAGCAGAGTGAATCTACTCCCGAAGCATTGCTTGCAACCAACCTGGGCGACATACTGCCCCCTCCACCTTTGCTTCAGCCTGGCTCCTCGCAAATGCTCCTGAAGGACCAGTCTATATTCAGCCTCAGGGGCTGGAAATGGGCTTTGTTCAAGCGAGCTACGCTTGAAACGGCCATTGACAGCTTCCGGGAGTGGAATGACCAGCTGAAATATTTTGAGCCCATGATTGTGGTGAGCCTGTTCGAGAGTCTCGATGCGCGGCGAGCTTTGGAGACTACGATCAAGAACGATCCGCACTCGGACCAGGAAGCATTCGTGCCTCATGTCAGAATCTTGCGGCTGCTGGCAGAGAATACTGCCGTGCCTACCGTTCCCGCTAACCTCCATATGCCGCCAGGGGGTTCGCCGCCTACCGAGGTGCCTCCCAGAACGCGAATGGAGACAAAGAGTTATCTCCAGGCAGGGGCGGAGGATACCAAGGCGAAAGATGCCCTGCGTCAACTAGCTGCTCTGTTGGTAGCGGCCGGCGAGCACGATCTCCAGACTCTTCCTCTGAAGAGCTATGTGGACAACCCGGACGGGCATCATTTCGTCTTCTCGTTCGGGTTTCCCGAAGGAGCGTCCGACAAAGTACCGGTTAGCCTGTGGACGATCCTCTCGGAGAAGCTGGACCCGCCATCTCTGCCCCTGCGATTCCACATCGCCCTCACCATCTCCCGCGCCATCTCTGCCCCTGCGATTCCACATCGCCCTCACCATCTCCCGCGCCATCGCGGCGTTCCATGCCGACGGCTGGCTCCACAAGGAGATCAGCAGCAGCTCAATCCTCTTCTTCTTTGACAAGGACGACCGCTGCATGTATCTCCGGCCGTACCTTGTCAACTTTGATTACTCGCGGCCCGACACGGCCGAGACCAACATGACGGCCGATGATGGCCTCGCCCGGAACGTGTACCGCCACCCGCATCGCCAGGGGTCGCGGCCGAACGTCCGATTCAACAAGACGCACGACTTGTACGCTTTGGGGGTGGTTCTCCTAGAGATCGGCGTCTGGCGAACCGCCTTGTCAATGAGGAACGCAAGGATGAAGCATGAAGGGATCACCTCCAGTCGCACTATCGGGCCTATGAGGGAAATATTCGAAGCCGAGACCAGTCAGAGGCTGGCACACACCATGGGTCCTGCATACCAGAAAGCCGTGAGGTGTTGTCTGGACGGGACATTTGAAGACTTCTTGCGCAGAGACAGCATCTTCGCCTTGAAGTTCCAGAGCAAGGTAGTCAAGAATGTGGACCCAGACCGGGTCAGACAAGTGAAGGAGGAAGTGGACTAGGGTGGTAGAAAGGGTATTAGTTGGCATGGTCAAGCGGGCAGTCAAGGACAAGGTAGAGAAAGATGAACACAATTGCTGAAAGACGAGACTCGGGCTAATCTCAATGCTTTGAGGGTTTCATTAGTTAATATCATTAAGTTCTCTCGGAATCTACCAAGAAGCTTCCTGCCCAGCTTTTCTCATCAATCTATCTCACGGCCATGATCTAACGGGCCAGTCATAACAAAGAAAAAGCGGGTTCTCATAATTAATCTTCCATCTTCCTCTCCATCCTACAACACAACCAATCCCAAGACAACCGCGCCCAGAACGCTCAGCAAAGGCAAAAACGTCCCCGCCCTGAGACTCATCTGTCCAGCAGTAGCAACAGGCGCAGGCGAAGACGGCTGCTGCCCGGTAGTCACAGGCGTAACCGGCGGCTGGACAGGCGTCGTCTGCACCGGCGGGCGCGGCGTCACAGCAGGACTCTGCGCAGGAGGTTGAGGCTGGATAGGAGGACTCTGCACGGGCGGCTGAACCGGTCCCACGCCTGGTGTCTGAACGGGCGGCTGCACGGGGCCCCGCGAGGAAACTCCGGGGATGATGATAGGTCCCGTAGTGCGTGTGAGCAACGTCGTATTCCGGACGGGCACGGGGACGATAGGCGTGACGATCACGGGCC
Source organism: Colletotrichum sojae (assembly GCA_014235955.1). Lineage (NCBI taxonomy): Eukaryota > Fungi > Ascomycota > Sordariomycetes > Glomerellales > Glomerellaceae > Colletotrichum > Colletotrichum sojae. The sequence continues at coordinate 5,074 of WIGN01000528.1, forward strand.
GGGTGACGTTGAGCGTGCGCGTCGTGGTAAGGTTCCTGCAGATGGGGTCGCAGGTTGTGAAGGTGCTTGCGACGGGGACGCGGGTGAGTGATATCGGGGGGAGGACGAGAGCGCGGGAGGTTTGGATCGCGGTGGTGCAGGTACCTGAGGAGCAGCGGGTTACGGTTGTGATGATGTTCGTCGTTACGGGAGGAGGGCGGATGACTGGGGGAGTGACGCCTGGGGGGAAGACACCTGGGGGTGTGACGACCGGGGGACGGACGATGGGAGGAGTAGCCGGGGGAGGGATCACAACCGGGGGAACGGCCGTGGAGTTGATGAACGGGGGAGAAACGACCGGAGGCGACGGGAGGACCACCGGCGGCAGGGTGGTATTGCCGAACGGCGGACCAGGAGCGATGGTTGGCGTGTTCGGAACAGGAGCTACGGTGGGCGGGATCGGAACGAAGGGGATCACGGTGGTGCTATTGCCGATGACCACCGTGGTGCTAATGAAGGACGGCAGGGGGTCGACAACAGGAGCGGAGGTGTTCACGCCAGGGATGACGATGATGGGTCCACCGCTACCGCTGCCGGTCGTAGTGGGCAGACTGGGGTCGATAGAAGTCGTGACAATTCCCGGATCCGTGGACGTCGACGTCGAGACGGAGGTCAACTCTAAAGAGCTCGTCAAACTCGTGCTCGTGGAGTCAGATAGAGTCGTGAGACTCAACACCATACTCGTATCCACGACCGACGTGACAACAGTCGTATCACTCGCCGTGACCACGGACGTACTCCCACCAGCAGTAGTAGTCACAGTCAAAGACCCAGAAACAGTGACCACGGCCGTAGACGTGCTGACGCTGGTATCAGTGCTAATCAATGTCTCCACGCTGCTGCTGCTGCTACCAGACACCGTCGCAACAACCGTCGTAGTGCCGGTGCTAACGACGGCCGTAGTCGTAGGAGTAACAGTGACCACGGTGTCCGGGGCAACTGTCGTCGTAGGCGCGACGACGACGGTGGTGGTGGTCGGTGTGACCACCGTCGTGGTATCCGTCTGGGCGTTGACGCCGCGGGCTATGAGGGCGGCGCACGCTGCGAGGTGGAGGAGGCGGGGGGCCATGGCTTCGGTTGAACGAGAGTGGTTGGGATAGAACGAAAGACAAGATGAGAGAATGAATCTGTGATCGGTGTTTGATGTGGAGGATGAGGTTGTGATGATGAGATGAATGGAAGGGAAAAGACGAGACTTGACGGGAATTAATATACCAATCTCGTTCAATGGACTACAGCATTTTCTGTCGGCTTGGAGCGCTGGTTTCGATACAGATCGAAGAATACCACAACAGCATCGTGAAGATAACAACGGAGATGAATGCGGACAACACAACACGCGATCACTTCACTGTGTTCGGGCCGTTTTAGCGGCACCGAGGCGAGGCACCGATGGCAATCTCATCCCATGGATTCAGCATGGTAGCAGTTATTTCTGGTAACAGACCGGCACTTCTCCACGAGCGATGCCCGTGTGCCGGTTTGGGGGACGTTGGATCGGATCCGGACGGAGCTTGGCTGGAGTGAGACATTGGCCCTCATAAGCGTCCCTCGCTTCGGCGTCGACGGTTGAAAGCACGCGCTCCGGTCCATGCTCGAGACGGACGGGCATTGGAAATTTTAGCTAAAGAAATGCAGTGCAAGTGGGAAAATGTCTCCGTTGGATCGGAGTTCCACCTCGGCGCCGAGTGCATAACTCTCTTGTCCGGCATGATCGGGGGTGTCGTTCACGTCTGCAGAACCTGGATGCGAAAGCTCGTCAACCCCTCGTCACATTCCAGTCTGCATCAGATAAGCTGTCCCGGAGACAGAAAAGACACGTCCACTCAGTCTCAGGAGCAATTTCCCCCGCCCCCTCGATGGAAATCGCCCATCACATTTCACGCTCCCGATCCCGCCGCGACCACAAAGCCATCGTTAACATCCCGAAGCAGTCTTGACCAAACGCAGTCTCAAGGAAACCAACCGCGCCACTAACTCCCCAATACGAGGTTGAAAAGACGCTATTACCTGCCAACAAAAGACACCGCGAGCGGAAACGGAATACCAGCGGGAATTATACTTCTCCGCCCCGACACAAAGCGTGAAAATCACGTGTTCACCACGTGCTAAGAACGTCTTTTCTCAGCCATGAGGAAGCCACCGAAATCACCTTTGGTAAATCTATATCTGACAACATGAAGGTAACCCGAACGAGAAGCTTTCTCTCAAGACAAGCAGTTCTCAAAGTAAGAAAGAGTCGCGAGATTCCACACCGTGAAAAAAGACACCGAAAGGATGTCATCACGATCCTCATGATCGACATCGACCACGCGATGGGGCTGACTGAGATATAAAAGCAGCGCAACCCGCTCTATTCCAGAAATTTGACGAAGCCACCGCAATTACGATGTTGCGGTTTTGATGGAGATGGGTGGTTGTTAAACCACTTGTTGACATGGTCTCATGATTGACGTGCAGTAGAGAAGGAAGGCGTACTTCATCATCATTGTCAAGTTGCCATGCGTGTACGTCTGCGACGTATGCCACCCACAAATACACCAGAGACAACGACGGATGCCGATAGCAAATCGGTTTAATGATCACCATTCTTCAGGTTGTAGCACTTAGCTCACTGAGGAACAAGAAACCCTCGATCTGGTTTCTGATTGTGTGCTTGGCCTGATTGAACCTGTTTACCATAAGCAAATTCCGCCTAGAACAGGAACACACTGCCCATTTATACACCCTACCTCACAAACGAAAACGAACAACGCAACAAAACTCGCCGGCACTCCGACCCTTCTCCAAGCGGCTCCCTCCGTACACCATACGCGATACCACGATGATTGTCATATAAAAAGCACCAAGTCTGCCCTCTCTAACACGTCTCCCCAGAGACACCACAAGAGAAACATCGGAAATGTGTTTTGTCTATGGGGCTTATAGGTCTCATCTCTTGGGACTCCCGACGATATACGCAGCGCCTAAACCTGAGTAAAGACGTCCCCGTCGTCAAGCTTATATGCCGTTCGTCATCCGGGACGTATTCCGCCAAAAGATACACTAGAGACGGTAACAGACGCCGGCATTGCTTTTGTTCTATTCGTCATCCACCACCACGCAAAGTGTATAAGAAATGAACGGGCTCATAGAACCCCAGGATCACAGATGACTTTACACCGCTCGCGGATTAACTAGCGACGATAGCTGTTGTGCGGTAAGATTATATGTCCATCAGGAACGCGATAATCCCTTATATACCGCTCAGCTCAGGTATTCCCCGCGTCACCCTGACCTACTAATCGCAGCACAATGTGACGAATCAAACAACTAATAAAGAATGTTATGATAAGTAGGCACCTCAGTAAATGAGTATATTTACTCTATATAACCCCGTCAGCGTTCTGAAGCAGATAAACCTACCTTTCAAAGCACAGAACTATCTAGGTAACGAGCGTGGTACGTCCTAGGGCGGCTGTTAGACTAGAGACGTGGACCGGTCGCGTCGCGAACCTCGTTTCCCGCTTGCCTTGTTTTTCTCAGGGCATGCTACTCTTCAGCGTCGTCAAGTTGACGTGCAATCTACGGGCCAGCCAACGGGTTGCGGTCAATTTGCATATTAGTAAACACGCTCCCTTTTATACCGCTCAATCCAACGGCGTTACGATATCATACAGCCTACCTAAGTACTAATGGCGGCGCATTGCATCAACTGAGACATGTAAGCAGTGAAGGACATCGTAGAGAGTAGGACCTCGGTAAATGAGTATGTATTCATCTAGCTCCGAAGCCCAGTTTTGCCTCCATGCAAAACGCCCAACAAATGAAAAACCATCCATATCCAAGCTCTTTCTATTCATACATATCCCCCATAGATACGCCCGTCACATTACGGCTCACAGCTTCATGCCCAGCGCCTTGTGCACGCGCATGCTCTGCCTGATGCTCAGGTCCAGCATAATCTCCTCGCTACCTCCAGGGATGGCGTAGGCGCGCACGTCGCGGTACAGCCGCTCGACCTTGCCGCCCTGCCCGCCGCGCGAGTACGACAACCCACCGAAAATCTGCGACGCCTCGCGGGCGCAGAACTCAAAGGTGACCGTGCTCTGGGCCTTGAGGCCGGCGATGGCGCCGCCGAGCTTGAGCATGGCCTCCGTCTCGCCCATCTTCTGGCACTGGAAGATGAGGTTCTCAAGCCAGTTGTACGAGGCCTCGATCTGGCGGGCCATGTGGGCGAGCTTGAGGCGGATGACGGGGTGCTCGATGAGCTTCTTGCCGAAGGTGCGGCGCTTGTTGGCGTACTTGACCGACTCTTCGTAGCAGACGCGGGAGAAGCGGAGGCACTGGATGATGATGCCGATGCGCTCGTGGTTGAAGTTGGTCATGATGACTGCGGACGTTAGTATGGTGCGGAGTGTGATTGGAACAGAAAAGCCATACCTCTGAAACCCTGGTTCTTCTTGCCGAGCAGGTTCTCAACCGGGACCTTGACATCCTCAAAGGTGATGTAGGTGGTACCGCTGGACCAGACACCCTGGCAGTCCATGCGCCTCGTCGTGACACCGGGACCGCGCTCGATGAGCAGCAAGCTGACGCCGTTCATGCCGGGGCCACCGGTGCGCACGGCGGTGGTGAAGTAGTCGCACCAGATGCCGTTGGTGATCCACTTCTTCTCGCCATTGACGATGAAGTGCTTGCCGTCCTCGCTCAGCTTGGCCTCGCAGGTCAGGTTGGCAACATCAGAGCCGGCGTCGGGCTCGGTGATGGCCAGGCAGATGCGCTTGTCGCCGTTGAGAATACCAGGCAGGATGCGATCAACAAGAGCCTTCTGGCCGAACTTCACAAGCGGCGGGCAGCCGATGCCGAAACCGCCGATGACGTTCCAAACGAAACCACCCGAGGCGGCGCGAGACAGCTCGTCAGTCAACAGCATCTCGTGGAACAGGTCGTAGTTGTCGGGGTGCACCGAGGCGACGGTGTTCTTGGTGTACTGGGTCGGGTAGTGGACGCCCAGCAGGCCGGCCAGGTAGCCGCGCTCGCCCATCTGCTTGTAGATGGAGGGGTCGACCTCCTTCTTCTCGTCCCACTCGCCGACGAAGGGCTCGACGTTGTTCGTGACCCACTCGCGGACCTCGGCGCGGAGGGCGGCGTGCGTCTCGTTGTAGTAGGGGGAGTGGTGCTGCTGATGTCAGCTGGATGCGCCTGTCGCGTGGAAAGCATGCTACACTTACTGCGTGGTACCAACTGGGGTCGGCGTAGGGGATCATGTCTCCGAAGGGGTCCAGGGGCTCCGACTCCTCGGTGCTCGCGGCAATGACCTTCTTCTCGGCCTTCTTGGGCTGGGGCGCGGCGGCGGCGCGGTCGGGCTCGGCCGCCTTGGGCTTGGAGTCGAGCGAGCCGACCTGCAGCTTGGCCTGATACTTCTTCAGGATGCCCTCGTTGTGGTACTTCCAGAACTGCTTGGAGGCGTCCTTGCCGGCGACGCGCTGGAGGATCTTCTTGCCGCCTGTTGGAGTCGTGGATTAGCTGGCGGTCGCGGAGAGCAGAGTAGGGGAGCAGAGAGGCACGCACCAGGGTGGTCATCCTGGAACTTGGTCAGGTCGTAGACGTCGCCGTCGACGATGATGTAGAGATCCTCGGGCTTGTTGTGCGACGCCACGTCGCTGGTCGAGAAGGTCTTGGACATGATGGGCGTTTGTCTGTCTATGGTCTGATCGTAAGATGGAAGACGCTCGGTAGATGACTGGAGGACAATGAACAAGGTTCTTTCGAGAGAGAAGACGGGCTGGGGGGTAGTGATGTTTAAAGACAACGGCGCTGAGGTGTCGTGGCCAGGGGACAAAGTGTCAGAAGAACGAGTCGCGACGGCCAAGGTCGGCAATGACCGCCAGACAGAGAATCACATGCTTCCAGGTTTTGCGGGAAAGGCTTGGGCTTGGGGGTTCTCTGACCAGGGAACCAACCAGCAGGACGGCCACAGCCGCAGCCCGAAAAGGTACCTCCCCCGCACCCCTCCGCAGACAAGGTACATCCCGTCCCCAGACGAACATAGTCACATTATCTGCCCTGCAGCGATGCTCCAGCGCAGTGCAGCACGGCGCAGCGCAGTCGTAGGTAGGTACCTTGGGGAACTTGGGTTGCTGCTGAGGCAAGCTTCTGTACCCCGACTTTCCGCTCTCCACAATCTTCCCACTTGGTACGATGGCAAGCATGGCCAATATCTGTAGCTTGGTGTTACTACCCAGTACTCTGCAGTACCTTGGGTGCTTTGGTTTGCGGGGAAACATGCTGCAGATTCCAGTGTCCCTCGGGTCATTAAATTCGCTGCCTCGCCAGTGGACAAACCCCCGACAGGACACTACCAGAACCACAACACGCACGGAAAGCGATGCGGGGGCTGGGACAGCAGCACATTAGCCTCGTCGTTGACGATTCCTCTCCTGTAATTCCGCGCTAGATCGTGTCATGTGCCCAGTCAATCCGCAACTCTTTCAGACCAGTCAGTGCCATTGAGTTGTTTCGTTTCTTCCTTTTGTTCTTTCTTTTTCTCTGCTGCTGCAGCTGCTCTGTCTCTCGCAGTGGTGGCATGGGCGCATGTGATTCAGCTTAGGCTGTTTCGGGCTGATGTCATCGAGGTCCAGCCAGTGCGGTGCGGTTGTGGCGTCGTACCTCGGCATCTTTTTCGCCCAATGAACGCCGCCGGGATGGTCAGGCGGGACCCCACCCGCGAAGAGCCCCCTGCACGGCGTTGCTCTCCTTTCCAGGTAAGGGGCCTCACCGATGCAACCCCGAGTCAGGCACATGACCAGCCCCGGACGGGAAAACCCCATGGGACAGAGGCGGATGTAGATTATCATAGCCGTGCTACACCGCAAAGTAGTATGCCGAAAGATTGCCCCATGATAAAGCACGTGGGCGGTCTGGACAAGTCCGGGGAGGTTGGCAGCCCACCGGCCGGCTGTCCTGTCCGCGGTGAGCCGGTCAACGACGCCGTCTACCGCGCCATACACCGGCCGTCAAAGAAGCGTCTGTCGCCGGGCGTTTCGTCCCGCGGCGCTCCACCGTTGCAGGTGGTGGTGATTCATCAGAAACGTCTCTGTTGACTGTATCAAGCAAATCGACTAGTGAGGCACATTCCCGCCCACCGAAATAGCAACGAGCCCTGTTAGCTCCCATAACGCCAATCTGCCAAGCAATGAATCCCTTAGGTATCGTCCGGTTCCTCCTGCGCTTTTGTCTTGCCTTTCCAGAAGACGGTCTGCGTGGCAACACATCCCGCCACGACGCATCCTAGTATAGTCTCGTTTGTACCACCAACCCCTCGACCGCCCAGGCAGCCCTAGGCACCGCGAGGCTTTGCCTTGGCAGCAGCCTTCTCCTTCTTCTCCAGCTTCTGCTTCTTCTTCTTCTCCTCGTTCTTGGCGTCCAGCTTGCGCTTCGCCGCCGCCTTCTCCTCCTCCGTCTTGGGGATCACCTTGAAGAAGCCGTCCAGGCGGACCTGCTGGCTGCTCTTGAGGTTCTTCTCCAGACGGGCGCCTGCGGATCGCACACGGTCCTCCGAAAAGCCCTTTTCAGTGACCAGGAACTGCACGAGACCTTCCATATCGGGCTTCTCCCACTTGAAGTCGCACAGCGGGTCGTCGGCCTGTCGCACGTCGGGGTTGAAGAAGAGCTCGCGGGCGTCTTGGTAAGGCCAGTCCTCGGGGATCTGGTACTTCTTCTTGGGGTCCGCGTTGATCGCCTCCACCAGCTTCTCGAGTGTGCCGTGCTCGCGGATGAGCTTCAGGGCCGTCGTGGGGCCGATCTTGGGGATGGGGTCGAGGTAATCGCAGCCGAGCAGAATGCATAGGTCGACGAACTGTATGGAGGTGGGAATTAGCATGAAGTCATGTGAGCTCTTCTGGGGGGGCTCAACGCACCTGCTTGCGGTCCATGCCGAGTCCCTCGAGCACCTTCGCAACGTGAACCTCCTGGATGGGCTCCTTGCGCTGCTCGCTGTACGTCAAGTGGCGCAGGAGAATGGGCGTGTCGAAGGTGAGGGTGTCCATATCCTCGCTGGCGGCAGCATACACCTTGCCGGCACGGGCGAGCACGGCGCACTGAGCCTCGGCCTCAGTCGGGGCAACGATGAAGGGAATGCCCATGAGCTTCAGCAGACGCTGGCACTCGGCGTTGTGCTCGCGGGTGACGCGCACCGTGCGGCGCGAGAACTTCTCGATGTCCTCGGCGGTACCCGTCTCCTTGGCCTCCTCCAGGTTTTCGCTAGCCTCCTGTTTTCTCTGAAATCGCTTCGCAAGCTCGCCAGACTTGAGCTTGGGCGGGGCGCCGTCAAAGACGTAGAGGGGCTTGATGCCGTTGTCGACCATTCGCAGGGTTCGGTAGAAGAGGCCCATCAGATGCGACGTCGTCTCGCCGCTCTCGTTCATGAGCTGCTGGCCTTCGGAGCGCACGGCTATGAGGAAGGAGTAGATGCTCATGGACCTAGACACTGTCAGCAGACGCAACGGGACGCTGTCGCTTGGTGGGTAGCGTACGCATCCTTTGGTCAATTAGCACCGTTGATCAGCGGGGAAATTGCCGGAGGTACTCACAATGGCGACCTTGCGGCCGAACTGCGCCTTGATTTCGCCCTCCTTGATCGCACCGGGCGCCTCTTCCTTGATGATCTGGTACAGCTGTTTGATACCCATCTTGCGTCGGGATTGCTGGGTGCCCTGTCGTCGGTCGAATTAGGTTTCGTGGGTTCAGGCGAGATTGGAAGGCTGAGCGATTGATGGAGGCGTAATTGCGGGTGCGATGCAAAAGTAGGTATGGAAAACGTGTGATCGCGGGCGGTGGAGGGGTCAAGAAATGACGAGCAGGCAGAAGAGGCTGCAGAACAGGCGTGCGGGTAGGTGCACGGGCACGCGCCTGACGCGCCGCAGCTTCTCTCCCGCTCTGAGGTCATGACGCGCCTTTCGCTCCGGTGCCCCACCACGCGTTTAATTGAGTACAACCTACCCAGTTATATACGTACTATTTATTACCTGTTGCAGCTGTCTTCAGCTGCCTGTGCTGCGCTTACATGGACCTAGCTACCTACCCTATACGCGCCATTCAATTACATCGTGACATTTAATTGCTCAGTAACGTTCAATTGCGCGGCAAAGTTTAACTGTGTAGCGACTCATGATTTTATGGTAACGTTCAACTACACAGCAGCATTCAATTGCACGGTGTTTAGTTTTGCGGCGACGCTCAACTGCCCCGTGATAACTTCAACTATGTGACGGTAGGCAGGACCCACACAGGCAGGAGGCTTCTACGAAGCTGGGCTTCCTGCCAAGGAGAAGCATCGCCACTGCCAGATTAGGTTCTTTCTATGTCTTCCTACAAACTTGAACTTTCCTCCATCTCGGTACACTGTCAAACCAGCGTTCCCCTGATCCACCTGCGGCTGGGTAATAAATCGTCTTGCGCCTCTGTTAGGAGACTAATATTTCAAACCACTAGGCTAAGTATTTCGCATTCCCTCTATATAATACAGCCCATACCACAACTATTATCATCGCTACCATCGTCCGTCATCGTTACCATCGTCCGTCATCGTTACCATTACTCATTATCGTCACTACTGCCCGTCATTATTGCAGCGTGGGAGCTTGTGGGAGGGGGATATTCAGCTTGGGGGTGTGAAATCATAGTCCCCCTCTGTTGCATCGGCTCTGCCGGTGTCTGGAGCCCATTGCAGGATGGGAGACTCATTCGGACTTGCTTTGCCGATGTGCCCCCTAAGCAGGTTCTGCGGAAACATTGTCGTTCTACGAAAGACTGACATCGAAGCCTTTCGGGACCAATATCACCATCCTTTTTTTTTTTTTTGTGGGGGGGAGGGTGGTGGTTGGCTAATGCCTTCTTTGTCAACGGGAATAAATTTTGGGCCGTGATAATGCAGCTCAATCTATCTCTATGTAAGAGCCTGTCGAATGCCTCCTATACTCGGAGAGTGAAACCGTCCAACCCATTCATGTCCTTCCTGCCTCCAAGAAAGCCCAATAGGGAGTCATTACTGTAACAGCAGTCTTTCGGTGGAAGTTGTCTTCAACACCAAGTACTCGCTGGTTATCATTCGGAACCCCATTGCCCAGAGGAGGCGTCGCAACAGCTGCTTAAACTTTCCGTGTGGCTTTTCGGCCAGGCGCAAAGGCGGAGTTAATAGAATAGAAATTTCCAATATTTTGTCAGAATATTTGAGAGACGGCAAGATGTCTGAGTCTTTCTTTCTCTGGAAACAACAAGCTCCCGAAAACCATGCCCACCCTTCGCCCTTGCCGTGTTCTCCGTCGCTTGGCGTCGTCGTTTCTCATCGTCATCGCCCTTCATCATCGTCTTATTCAACTGCTCCACGTCGCTCAGCGGTGTCTTACTTTCGCTTACCGCAACCTACCTTCCACCCGTCCTATGCTTGCTCCAGAAGAAAACATGCCCTCGGACACCGGAAAGGAAGCTAACGACTCGTCTTCCGAGTCGCCAGAGGGCACTCAGGCGGAAGTAGACTCGGCGACCTCCCGCCCAGTTTCCGGGCGAGAGCCCGCCGCTTGGGAAGTCAACTTCGCTCGAAATTAACAGCAGTCCCTCATCCTCAGCCTCCCAGATGAGGTACTGCTCAATATCATGAAGATGGCTCCCCTTGACGATCTCTTCATGCTACGCCAAGTCAGCTTCACCTTTTGGAGGCTCTACGGCGACGAAAGCTTCAAGGAGCTCCACAGGTTCCTGGACTGGCACGGGAGGGATCGTCGTTCCATCGACGGATTCGAGAACGACACCATCGCCGTCTCGAGGGCCAAGAAGAACGCCTTTTGCGAACGCTGCTTGGCCCAAAGGCGCAGCCCCGGCTTCCTGGCCGAAGGCAGGCTAGGTTTAGTAAACTAACGGTCCACTGCCAGGGCTGCCAGGCCCGTCACAGCCGGACGCACTTCTCCTCCCGGATGAAGATTTTGACTTCTGGGCGGTGCGTAGGCTGGGAGGGCTGGTTCCGCGTCTGCTCACATGAGTGGGTTTCCATGCCCGAGATGTGGACCTACGTGCAACGGAACGGCGGCAAGAACAGCTTGCTGTCTCAGTTCCCCAAGCCACTCATCCCCCCCGCCTGCAGTGCCTGCAAGAGTGTCGCCCTCAGCTCGGCCCCGGGAACTGCCCGGGCCCGGGAGCATATCGAAGCTCCATGTGTCACCCTGGAGCTTGAAACGTTCAACCCCCATCGCTCTCCCCAAAGAGTGGAGTTCAAGCTCTCCTGGACGCTGCCAATCTTCAAAGTTCCCAGGGACCAACAAGTTTCCGTGGGCCTCATCCAACGACACTTGGCAGCCTTCGTTGCGGCGTACGGCCCCGGCATGTTCTGCCCCCACGTCAAAGTTGACAGCGGCTTCTTCCTGCGACCGTTCGATCCGCGGTACTGCGTCTGCTTGGGCGGGGACGCCCGCCTCGGGGGTATCACGCCATGGGACGACCGACTGAACAGCCAACGCGACTCGGGGGTCTGGGTGACGTTCTGCAAGAGCTCGGCCCAGGGTATTCCTAGAGCATCTGAAAGGGCGGGGAAGCGGCAAAGACAGCAGCCACGGGAGCAGGAGAAGGAGGAGCAGCATGCCTTCCTTCGCCCCTATTTGATGGTCCACGGGATCGGGTGCCGATCGTGCTGTGCCCAGTACTCGTGGTCGAAAATAGACGACCAGGTCTTCCTCAGCCGGCGGTGGAGCGGCCAGCTCTATGAGCCGGGCATGAAGGACCGCCGTGATGACAGGTGGGTGAAGGCTATGATCGACCCCACGTCCCAGGGAGGCATGCCGGACCATAGTACCAAACATTACTTCTGGTACGACGATACCGCTTGTAGGAATGGCAGGTCTCCCGATGAGTATGTCAAGTGCTTTGGTATATAAAAAATGATGAGAGTAGGTCGTTCGCCCGGACTTTGTTCCAACTGGAATAACAATCGGGTGGGAGGGGACGAAGATGACGGACGCAACTACGCCTTTACCTTCCCGGTAGCCGGATTATCCGAGCAGTATCGCGTGCCTTTTCCCCGCCAAGGTTCCTTCCCTCGACCTTGAGACCGAGTACAACATGTCGCGTCACCTCGCGAGGCGTATGGACACTGCAGAGGGATGTAGCGGCATTGGCAAGGATTGCACTTTATGTAGTACCTATTTTGTCACCAGAGGTATTATCAATATATTTCACTACTAAGCGTATCAATCTTTAGTCCCAAGGCCCCCAGTAAGCTCCTCGACAAGTTTGTGACCAAGCGCCCTGCCATCAACGACGCCTGGCGTTATGTTATGTCTCTTGGCAGTAGATCCCCACCATCCTCTCCGATTATCTTGTCCTTTAAGATGACGGTCTTTCTAGGAAGCTCAGCAGCGCCGACACCGCAGTCAGCGGCCCGCAGGTCTTCGTCTGCTTTGAGACGCTCAGCGTGGGCAGCAGTGTCGACGTCGGTGGACCGTAACCAGATTACAACTTAGTTGGGAGCCTTCGCTCGTTTGCATCGAAATGTCTCTGTCCAGTACGCCGCGAACGCTATTCAATCCCATCGGAATGCGTTGGAAATGACGGACGCCGCTGGTAATCTGTGTTTCTCTTAAAGCCGAAAGGCAATATGCATTACGTAGCGGCGTGGGGAGAAGGAATGGGCTGCGTAACTTGCCTAAACCCACGGATACGAACTCGGAAACATCCTTGCGGGCCGTTTACGCCAAGGTGACGGAGCGATGCCAAGACCAACCCAATCCGCCGACCCCCGGTTGAAAGACGTGACCTCTGCTGGAATTGGTGGGTTCTTACCGAACTCAAGAGAACGAGAACAAAAGAAGAGGCAGAGATGAGGTTCAAGAGATGACTGATTAGTCTCTCTGTCAAGGGGGCAACACATCTCGAGACTCGAACGATCCCTCTGGTGAAGCATCCTTGTGTTTCGAGGCAGCTGCGAGAAACCAAAGCCGTTGGGTTCCGAGATCGCATTCTTTCAACGATAGCTACATCATTGCGGTCTAAATACACTAGAACCCTTCCGGGAACATCCTAGTACCACCTTGACTGGTGGAGTCGAAAGTTTCGTCTAATCCTACCCTCAGCCTCAGACAACACCTTCAACGTTGAGCATGATCTGGGGAGTCGCGCTGCTGTTGGCCGGCATCACGTAAGTGACGTTCCACAACTCGAATCCGCTGCTTCACGTTAGTCCTGGACCCAAAACTCATGTCACGACATCACTTACTGAATAGGCGAGCAGGTGCCTCCAACAAGTCCGCAGAAGCCGATTTCAGGCTTCATGTCCACCGTGCCGTTGACCGAAACCGCCAAACCATCGAGGTCCGCGAACCCAGAAATGTCCCGCTTGGCGCCCAGAGGGTTGGAGCTCACGATGAAAGTGAACACGCTGGAAGAGTCGCCTCGAGGGTACGAAAGGCTCAGCTGTCCCTGGCTTACCTCCGCATCCATCGCCTCCTCAGTCCCGTGGAGCACGATGTACCCAACGCTGCCATCCGTCCGAGCCCACTGCACCACGGCAGGGGACCACTGCAGCTGATCCTGGCGCGGCCCGCCGAGGGTGTCCTCGTCGTACGACTCGGCGCCGATGGTGACGTTGGCGGACATCCAGGCGGTGACGTTGCGAGGCGCAGAGTCATGGGGCGGCGAGAAGGCCGACGCCTCGTACATGTGCTCCCCGGGAAACGCCTTGAGCTTCTCGATGACAGAGGCAGGTACGAGGGCGTCGTGGAAGGGGGCAAGAACGGCGATGAGCGGCGCGTACTCAAAGTCGTCGGCGTGGGCCATGCTCCACGTCTCCGCGATGCCAGGTGCCTTGTCCTTGCCGACGAGCGACCAGATGTACACGTTCAGGATGGCGAGGTACTGGTTCATGTCGAAGCCGTACGTCCTGTCCCAGGGTCCTGCGACGTTGCGCAGGTTGGCGTTGTACAGGCTCCCGATGGACTCCCAGACGGCCTCGATCATGCGTGAGCCGTTGCTGCCCATGAGGGAGTCCTTGGGCATGTACTTGGCCCAGAGGGTGAGCGCGTAGATGCTCACGCCGGCATAGGTGGGGCTGTTGAATTCGGAGAGGGTGTCGTTGAGATTGAAGAGGTCCAGGATCTCCTTGGCATAGAGCTCGCCCGCAGCCGTCATGTTGGACTCGTTGAGCATGCGGCCCGTCCAGCCGGTTGCGACGGCCCTCATCAGGGCGGGGTTGCTGTAGGCCGGGTATAGAACGTCGTCGTCGACGCCTCCCACGCGGTAGCTGTCGCCGATGGTGTTGTTGTACATGCTCTCGAGGATGAGGCCCTGGACGTCATCCGGGAGGAGGTGCTTGAACTCCTCGTAGATGACAATCAGGTTGGTGCCGATGAAGCCTCGCCAGTTGGGGTCCCAGGAGTTGAAGATCTGTGGTCACGTCAAAAAAAACTCGACAGATGTGAAACCGAATTTGACTTACGTTCTTGGGATACGCAGGCGTGCCGACTGATGGCTCCTCTGGGTAGACGGTGTAGTCTCCATACCTGAACAGCCATTTTAGGCACATGATCCCAAAGAAAGAAGCAGTAGCTTACCATTGCTCCCCCGGAACCTTCTTCTGGTCCGAAATGACGTTCTTGATGATCTTGACGGCTTGCTCCACGTCGTCATTCTGGTTGCGCTGGAGGAGGCCGGTGGCGTACCAAACCGAAGACCGAGTCTCGTGCTTGCCGGCTGCCAGTGGGTAGTAGAAGAAGTACAAGTAACCAGCGGCGGGGTCGTAGATCTTGTCCATAAAAGTCATGGACTCGTCGAACAGGTCCTGTGTGAAGTTCGACAGCTCGACGGCGACAACTTGCCGGAGCCCGAGGAGGGCGACGGAGAGGAGACAGCTCGAGAGACGCATTTCGAACGACGAAGCTGGAGACCTTGTTGCTCCGAATCGAGGAAGCAGCGCCAAGCAGCCATTATTTATCCCTAGCCCTGGAGAACCGCCATCTGGTGACCTCTCGACCCCGGCACCGGCGATTGCACCGCGGCAGTCCGACCTGCAATGCCCCCATGACCGCCGTTCACGAATCACTTATCATTCGTCGCCAGCGAGATAGCCGAACATGTCGTACTTTCTCCGGGTTCGGAAAAAAAAAAAGGATCTCCTCATGGAGATTGCGGGGTTGAGGGGCATCGCTCCATCTGCCGATAAGAGGTCGTCTAAGTGCCGGTCAGCCGAGACGTGCAGATCGCTACGGCAAACCCGGTGTCACACTCACCCAGAGACTCCGGACCGGAGACCGGCGACCGGAGACCGGGCCGATGGAGCAGCTTGGGAAGGTCCAGCGCTGGGGCAAACATCACCGCGTCCACTTGGATTGGGGAGTTGTGGTTCAATTAGGTGAAAGTTGGCGATGATGGGTCCTCGGGTATAGAGGTACGTACGAATGATACGAAGGACGTTGGGAAGCGATGGTCACGTGTTGTTCACTGAGCAGGGGCCAGCCTAGGTACGTACCTTCCTTCACAGCAGTACCTAGGTACTTCCCTCAGACATCCACCACAACAACCTCGAGACAATCTGCATTCACTGCTATCTACACTATACGCTGATCACCCACCTCGTCACACAGTCAGAACACTAACCGGTATCTTGGCCGGTATACGCCGGGCACCCCTAGCCACAGACCGAAATGATTCTGGCTCCTCCTTATTTGACGGACCCAGGTGGTTGTCCCTCGTGTTCTTTTTGAACCTGTCATGCTAATGGCTCGGGCTATATCCCAGCTTATTACCCAACCTTCCTCCGTCTTTGCCGTTTCTGCATCTCCTGTCCTCGCACCACAGAATATTCTTCGACAAAGACCTGTCGCTCTCGAGGTGTGTGCCGTACTAGGCCGGGTCCACCACGCGGCTGCACCGTCTAAAACGCGTCCTGTCGTCCTCCGAAGTCCACGCAATGTCCTGCATCCGCTGCAGGAACACTACCTGGTGGTGCCTAACCCAGTTGTAGATGGCATGGCAAACATCGCAAACGACGGAGTGGCAGAGACCGTATTCTTCCCCGGACGCCGTGAACTTGCACTCCCCAGGCACCGCCGACGGCACGTCCAGTTCGGAAACAACTTTGCAAATTCCTCGCACGCTGGAGACCCCGAACGGAACCTGCTCATCGTCCTCGATCCTCCCCCCGACTCGCGTGTCGCCTCCCAGGCAGCTGCACTCCCGCGGGTCAAACGGTCGCAGCAACCGGCTGTCGTCGAACGTGAAATTGTCACGGGCTACGCCCCACTTCGAGGCTATGCCTTCGTTTATGGAAGATTCCACAACATCCGAGAAGGGGAGCCTC
>WIGN01000529.1:0-21413 GCA_014235955.1 Colletotrichum sojae
TGTCCCACTGCAATATGTTCTCGCGATCCCGCAGTCATACATACACCTATGTGGGTTCTCTGCCGAAAGTCTGCTTCTCTCTCCCTCCTCCAACCGACGATCCCTTCGCTTTCAGGCCCCTCTGGCTGCGTGCTTCGCGTAAAGCTTCTTCGAGATGGACGCCGGACCGGCCCTCTCGGCTTTTGTGACAAGCATCGTCTTCACGTCTCTCTCGTTTATCATCGTGGTATTGAGACTGTACACTAGGATCGTCGTCGTCGGGAATGTGGGCGTGGATGACTACCTGATACCTGCGGCCCTGGTGAGTTTGCTTCTGTCCCGCTTTCGGATTCTGGGCCGGTGAAGCTAAAGAAATCAACAGGCTGCGTCTATCGGGTTTTGTGTCGTCGTTATGCACCGTAAGTTGAGCCCCGCGATATGAGTTTCCGATGGCTAGTGGCCGTGACATGCTGACGAGGTTGCAGAGATCAAATATGGGCTCGGCATGCCGATGGCCACAATCAGCGAGGAGAACCTCATCAAGTTTCTGCAGGTCAGTCACTTTGTTCGTCGCTGTCATACAAGGCCTGGCGTTCTGACGGCCATTCGAAGTGTCTCTGGGCCACGATCCCCACATACAATCTCGCCCTGCTGTTCTGCAAACTGTCCATCATCTTCTCCTACCTCCGCGTGTTCAAGGTCGCGACGACGCAGAAGGTCTGCAAGGCCATGCTGGCGATCCTTGCCGTCTACGGCGCGTGGACTGTCTTCGGCTCGGTCTTTATGTGCGTTCCTGTCAGCGCCTTCTGGAACGATGGCACGGGGAAGTGCATGGACCGGCTGGCCTTCTGGTTCTCGAATGCGGCGCTGAACATCGCGACGGACATCATCATCTTTGCAATCCCCATCCCGTTGATCAGGTCGCTTCAGATCTCTAGGAAGCAGAAGATTGCGTTGATCATGGTCTTTGCCGTCGGTGGCTTGTGAGTCTCACGCCCGAGTCTACACGAACTCCCTTTAGCATAGGACTAACACACTGCGATTAGTGTCTGCGTCACCTCGATGGTTCGCCTCAAGTCGTTATACGAGATCTCTGTGTCTCCGGATACGGCGAGTAAGTGGCCCTGCAGTGCTCTCCAGAGGGACTCGGAGAAAGTCTTCGTAAACATACTGACATTCATCTGCAGGGGATGGAGTTTCAGCCGCCGTGTGGTCAGGAATCGAAATCAACGTCGCCATCGCCTGCGCATCGGCCCCGGCCCTGAAGCCCCTCCTCGTCAAGGCGTTCCCCAAGCTGCTGGCCAGCACGCAACGAAGCGGGATGCGGTACGGCCAGGCCTCTGGCGGCATGAACGCCGGAGAGTCCCACCACATGCAGTCCATGCGGAGCCGGGCGGGCGCGACGCCGAAGCAGAAGATCGCCATCGAGACTAAGATAGAGATCGTCAGCCGCAGCGGCAGCACGGCCGATCTCGTCACGCCTGTAAACAATACTCGGATGGTAGCCGAGTGTTATTCGACAGACGACCGGACGCCGGCGCAGGGACGCGATATGGTTTGAGATGTCAGCATGGAGGAAAACATGACTGGAAAAGAAGGAGAGGTTATTGTGTACAACAACTACAACGCTAGAATTCTAGACCTAATGAAGCAATGTGTACATGTATCAAAGAGATGGAAGCGCACAGCCGTCAAGTTGACACTGTGGGACTGGAGCTGGACAAGACTTGGAATTCTCAAAATGTCTCTTGCGCGGGCCTCATGTCCAGCTCGTGAGTCCACAACGAGCTGGGTTGTTGAGAGAGCCATAGGTACAGCTCCCCCACATCCTCTGCCTTCATCTTCTTACCAGACTTGGTGTCCTCGTTGATCTCATCGATAATGCCTCCGTTGGCGATGGCGTGAACGCAGTGGACGCCAAACTTGCTATGCTCCTTGGCGATGGCCTGCGCCACCATCCTCACCGCCGCCCGAGTCGCACCGTACGCCGCGTACTGCTGATTCGTCCGCATCGCTCCCAAAGTGCCGGTGAAGATGATGGTACCCTTCTTCGCGCCCTCCGTGTCGGCAAGCAGCGTCTGGCCCCCGTTCTGGGCGTACATGAGCTTCAGCGCCTCCTGCGCGAAGACGACGGCACCCGTGGTGTAAGTGTTCATGCTGTCGCTGAAGGCTTCTGCAGTCTCCTCGAGGAAAGGCTTCCTGCTCGAGTGCCTGACGTGGTATATGGCCAGCCTCAGCTTCAAGGCACTGAAATCGGGGTGCTCGGCAATCTGCTGGAACGCGCGTCGAAGGTTGTCCGGCTGCGTGTCTGTTGGGAAGGCGTGGAGGATGCCGTTGGAGGATTTCCGGAGGTCAGACGCCAGTGTCTGGAGATCATCTGCGTTCCTAGCCAAGAGGGCAACGGCCAAGTTGCCTTGCTGCGGGTTGGCTAGAACGCGGGCGATGCCTGCACCGGAGGTCGGTCCGGCGCCGATGAGAATTGCAAGACCTTTGGGTGCCATTGTATCCTAGATGCTGTAAAGCTGATATGGATAGGGTGAAAGGGTTGGGTAGGCAATGATATCGAGGTTCTTGCAGAACTGTGGTCAAGACCCGTCGTTGGTTTCCATTATAGCTCCGAACTAACTCTGTGAGGGGTACCGGACGTCATTGATCGTTCGATCACTGCTACGGCAGTGCCCCATAAAATCCGGGGAAAGTCATCACCGCCAAACCGGCTCGGCATTAAGCCGCAATGTTGACGTTGAATAGGCTTATGCCCGAATGATGACCTGCAACCTGCTGACTGAGGCGTTTGTTTCCGACAGATGCCATCATAAATCGACAACAGCTCTTTGCTTTAACTGAACTAACTCTGCAGCCAAGACCCCCCGAATGAACGAGTTGAATGCTGTGGGTTACAAATGCATACATCTATCCACCAAAGGTGAAATATTCTCTCAGACTCGAGATGAAAGTCGCGATTATTCCAATAGCTCCCTCGTATCCCGATATATCATCGACAGCAAAGCTGGGTTGTGTCTAGGGTTGCGATAATGGTGCATATACGTATCTACCGTAACCAACATTGCCTGGCAGGTGAAGGTATACGAAAGTCGACTCAGAGATGTTTTTCAACGAGAGCTCTGAGGGTCTGTTGGAAGATTCACGTCTTTCCACCAAAGACACTAGAACAAGCAAGAAAGTTGGTTTTCTGTGACAGGAGACCAACCAGACATGATGAGTCCCTTTTATGGTAGTTTGGTAGCAATTCGGTAACTAGAAGATTACTGTAATAAATTCTTTTATCCCCGCTAGTTATCGTATCAGACTTGAGTTACACGGGACTCAGTGTCGTTATCGGCCATCCCACCTTCTCAGGCGCCAAGCTAAACAAAATGCGACGTGCTTCGCCGGCGGGCGTAACAACGGTCATATTGATCAGATTTCCGCTATCTCTACTACCAATAGTTTCGTTGTTCACCTGAGTGTGGAGAGCATCCTGCCCCGATAAACCGTTGGAACAGGAGCACGCAATCGGCACGCCATCGGGCCCCATTGAATCCTCCACGCCGATCCAGGATATCGTCATCCGATGTCCTTCGGAAGTCCACGACTTCCGTGTTGACAATGAAAGACCGTATTTCGATCACTAAGATCGGAGGCCTCTCCTTTATCGAATTGGCTAGTATCACGAACTTGA
This sequence comes from Colletotrichum sojae, assembly GCA_014235955.1. Lineage (NCBI taxonomy): Eukaryota > Fungi > Ascomycota > Sordariomycetes > Glomerellales > Glomerellaceae > Colletotrichum > Colletotrichum sojae. The sequence goes on from WIGN01000529.1 coordinate 3,662, forward strand.
TATACAGCATTCCACATCACTTGACACCTGGTATCACAGTATGGCGGACACACAACGGGATAGAGAGCGGGAAGACCGCATAGACCTCTCGCTATCTTCCCAAGAAGACTCTGAAACCTCCCAACAGAGCCAGAACACTTTGGTGGTTCGCCCGCAGGCCAGTTCACCTACACACAGTCTGTGGACGCGGTTCCGATATCCCTTTCTCGCAGCAGGACTTGCACTCTTTCTCGGACCCTTGTCATTTCTATGGCCCGGAGAAAGCCCTATAGATCCTTCCAACTATTCAGAGCGGGCCAAGAGAGTTCTGAAATCAACACCGTAGGTAATCCAACATGCTCCTAGACCAACACGCACACCTATACGCTTTCGGCAGAATGAGACTTGCTAATCTGGTCTAGTCTCATCGACGGGCACAACGACTTGCCGTGGCAACTGAGAATTGAACTTCAAAACCGAATCTACGATAAAAAAGTAGACTTTACCAAGAAGCTGCTGGGACACACGGATATCCAGCGCATGAGGCAGGGTATGGTCGATGGCCAGTTCTGGAGCGTCTACGTCGACTGCGACGTTCAGCAAAGTCACTTCGAAGACCCCTCTGTAAGTGACAAAGTGCATAGATGACACGAATGAGGTAACTGACAACGGGATTAGTGGGTGGTCAGAGACACACTTGAACAGATTGATGTCACCCGTCGTTTCATCGAGGAGCATCCTCACCATCTCCAGTACTGCGACAGGGCTGATTGTGCCATGAAGGCCTTTAAATCGGGTCGCATTTCGAGCATGATCGGCATTGAAGGAGGACATCAAGTCGGCGGGAGCATTGCGAGCATTCGACAGATGTACAATCTCGGTGCTCGGTACATTACTCTGACACACAACTGCGACAATGCTTTTGGGACGTCCGCGTCTACAGTTGCTGCGGGTGGGCCTGACGAAGGGCTCTTCCAGCTTGGTTACGACGCCATCAAGGAGATGAATCGCCTGGGAATGATGGTTGACCTGTCTCACGTCTCGCACCAGACCATGAGGGACGTAGTCAGCGTCGCGCGAGCGCCTGTCATCTTCTCGCATTCGGGCGCCTACAGCGTTGAGCCTCATCTTCGGCACGTCCCTGACGACGTTCTGAGATCCGTGCGACGGAACGGCGGCATCGTCATGGCGGTGTTCGTCAACCGCTTCCTCAACATGAAGAACCCCGACCAGGCAACTATCCACGACGTCGTAGACCACATCTTCCACATCGCAGAGGTTTGCGGCTGGGAGTGCGTCGGAATTGGCAGCGACTTCTCCGGCACGCCGTTTGTCCCCATCGGCTTGGAAGATGTGTCCAAGTTTCCCGACCTCGTCGAATTGGTGATGGAACGGGGTGCCACAGACGAGCAGGTGCGGCTGTTAGCAGGGGAGAACATTCTCCGCGTGTGGGAAAATGTGGAACGCAGCGCGAGAGACATACAGGCCTCCGGAGAAAAGCCGGTGGAAGCAGAATATGATGGAAGAGAGTGGCACAAGGGGCTCAAAAACTCGCCTTGGATGCTCAGGGGCAGCCGGGAATCCGCTTCAGCAAATGGTGCTGCTGACAAGCCTTACATGTTCAACGTTGACGGCGAGGGAAAGCATAACCCGGCAGTCAAGAATGTTTAGCTTGGAAAATCTACGTATAGAACGACATAGATCTTCTGGCCATTTATTGTAGGTTCGTCTACTCGCGGGTTTACTACAGTCGTACGTCTTGGGCCATAAGACATTCGGTCTTGGCCCCTAGCAAAGAAGAGTGTTGGAACAATGCTTCCAACCGGGGGCCTCGGGAGCCGGCGAATCGATTGCTTCGCGACCCACCTTTTGGACCAATAGGGTCGCGAGGATTCGTCGGTGTTGGCACTCGGCCAACATCTTCAAATCGGCTCTTACAGCCACTACTTTCGTTAATACATCATCATCGCACCCACAACCGCACAGGCAATAGGATCTTCGTGATTACTACGTTGCCACGTGGCAGGGTGCAGGCGACCAATAAACCAACAAAGAGGGAAACGGAAAACGTTCTCCAGATCCCAACAAGAATAACAGTCGAAATAACGGTCGAGATAAGCTGTTCAATCCCGCAATCCAGTCGATCGATGACGTGCTTAGCATTGGCAACATTGGCATCAGTGGGCAAGGCAATGAATATTGAAGGACACTGAAGACTCACCGATCCATGCCCGAAGATAGAAAGAATACCCCACAATTCAGTGCATGAGATGTTCGCCGAAGCAGCAAGCTGCGGGCGATTCCGAGATATGCATATTCAACAAAGCGAGGTCGAAATTGCAGTCAAGTTTATCACTGATTTCTAATACCGGCAGTATTCCCGGGCGCCGGAGAGACTAGGATGATGTCGAAGGCGGAGGAGGTATGGCGACATAGAGGGGTCACGGTAACTATGTCTTATCTGAAAGCAGACTTTCGGCTTAAGACACCTCGATATATCCACCACTACCAACTGGTGATTGCTTGTTTGGTCCCGAAAGCAGCTGGATTCTCATCCAACGTACTCCGTGGCGATGTCTGTGCTAGACCTTTCTGCTGTGCTTCTAAAGCACTCGATCGCCTTCCTTTGGTACTCTCTCCTCGCGCTTTTGTTGCTAATTACCTTTTACCTGGTGCAAAATGAATTTTTTCGTTACAAGAGTCGCATCAAGAATCTCCCCGGTCCTCGAGGCTGGCCGGCAGTTGGGAATCTTTTTCAGGTAGATATCGGCTCCTACAAATTTTACCTCATACCGTGTCTCTAACATCTGAGATAGCATCCGAGCGAGGTCCCCGCAGAGACTTACAGAAAGTGGGCAAAGACCTACGGCCCCGTCATCCAGATCCAGCTCGGGAACACCACTGGCGTGGTTGTGAACTCGGTAGAGTCAGCCAAGCAGCTATTCCTCGGCCAGAGACATGCGACGAACTCGAGACCGACATTCTATGTCTTTCACAAGAAGGTCAGCAAAGCCGTTACCAGCATTGGCACCAGCCCCTGGGACGAATCCTGCAAGCGCCGTCGCAAGCTCGCGGCCGGGGCGCTCAACCGACCGAGGGTAGAAAGCTATGCGCCGATTCTGAATCTCGAAGCACGGGAGTTCCTGGGCGACCTCTACTCACAGTGCAAAAATGGCTCCACAGATCTGGACTTCCGGCCAGCTGTAACGCGGTTCGCGCTCAACCTCAGTTTGACGTTGAATTACGGGACTCGCGTCTCCAACGTCAAGTCCCTCAAAGAAGACCCGCTGTTGGCCGAGATCATCTACGTTGAGTCGGAAATATCCAAATTCCGCGACACCGGCAAGAACCACGCCAACTACATACCGTTACTTAGATACTGGGAACCGATTCCTGCGCTTCTGCGCCTGAACAAGAGCCCAAAAAACCACGCCGAAGACATAGGCCGCCGCAGGCTGGAGTACAACGATGCTCTCTTGAGCAAGCTCCGAGATGAGGTGGCCCGAGGAGAAGACAAGCCCTGTATTCAGGGTGCTGTCTTGAGGGATCCGGAGTCTGCTAGTTTGACTCGGGAGGAACTTATCAGCGTCAGTCTAAGCATGATGGCCGTGAGTCTCTCTGTATCGTGAAGCCACTTACATTTGACTGACTTTCATCCTTTATCGAAGGGAGCCGACTCTAACCAGCCTACTTTGGCCTGGGCCATTCTTCTTCTTGCCCACCGGCCTGATATACAGGACCGGGCGTACGCTGCAATCAAAGAGGCAGGTATTCTGCAGCAGGCTTCGAACGAATACGCTTCTTCCAAAGTTGAGTACATCGATGCGCTGACGAAGGAAATATCGCGCTATTTCGTCGTCTTGAAGCTTGCACTACCAAAAGCCACCTACACCGATGTAAACTGGGGCTCTGCGACAATTCCAGCGAACACCCTTGTCTTCTTGAACAGTTGGGCTTGCAACAGAGGTAAGCATGTGTCGATCGTCGAAGTCGAAGATTAAATCCTAACAACCGTACCAAATCAGACCCAGACGTCTTTACCGAGCCTGACATGTTCGCGCCTGAGAGGTGGCTTGCAGATGCACCCAACCAATACGCACACCAGTTCGCCTTTGGAATCGGTGGGCGTATGTGTGTGGCATCCCACCTCGCGCATGATGCCCTCTATGCCGTCTTTCTTCACCTGATTGCACATTTCAAAATACTTCCTGCGGATAGCGCAACAGCTGATGAGATCGACCCTATCAAAGGGTTAGGCGGAATTTCGTTTGTGGCTACGCCCAAGGGGTTTCAAGCGAAGTTCGTGCCGCGAGATGGTGGCGACGCCTTGAAAACTTGGCTCAAGAATTCCAATGGTACCAGCTCTTGAGTAGATTCCTTGCAAGTGGACTCAATCTTTTAGCCATTGTTCTGGGATTGCTGGCAGCAATATCAATGCTGTGGTGGCGTCGTCTTGGGCCGAGACAGAACAAAGACACAGACATATCCTGGCTTGCTGCCGGCCCGAAGTCTCGGTTCTCACGCTTTGGTCTCAATGTATAAAGATGATATTATTCCGGATACCGAGGGTTTCTGAAAGGAGCCAAGAAACAGGAATTGCCGTTCCTACCTGCACCTAGGAAGTAACGCGCGTTTGCACATGTCCCTGTCCGACTGTCCAATAGCTGGGACCAGCGTCGGTAGATTGTCCAGTCAATGTAGGGGGAAATCCGATTTTCGGCATTAGCTTGCATACACCGTACGTGTGAAACTGCCCTATCGGCCATTTGTAAGCGTTACTTCGCGAACGGTCGCTGAGGGCCGGATGTCGCCATCAGCTCGTGCGGCTTTTCTCCAACCCCGCCCTCAGTCCCCATTTAAACCCGTCCTCATCGATCACGTCACTTGCTTTCGACGATTCAACTTCAGACCTAGACTTATTTCATTGGCAATCACAGATCATGGCTTCACCTTCTCTCAATGCAGCTGACCTCTTCAGTGTCAAAGACCTGATCGCGGTCGTTACTGGCGGCGGCACTGGTATGTTCTCACAACTACGTCATCGAAGTAACGGTATTTGAAGCTGTCTACTAACCCAGATGTCCAGGTATTGGTCTTATGATTGCTCAAGGTCTTGAGGCCAATGGATCGATTGTGTACATCATAGGCCGCAGAAAGGAAGCACTAGACAAGGCGGTGGCGACAGCCGTAAGTAATTGTTTTGTGTTGTGATTATATGGATCTTGTATCCTCGTCTAACCGCATTCAACTATCTCAGAAACACGGAAACATTCGCGCTATACAGGGCGATGTCACGTCTAAATCAGACCTTGAAAAAGCCGTGTCTGAAATCAAGTCAGCGCACGGCTACGTCAACGTCGTGATAGCCAACAGCGGCATCAGCGGACCTGCGCTGAAGGCCATGCCGCAGAACCCGTCGATTTCTCAGTACCGCGACTTCCTCTGGAACTGGAAGCCCGAGGACTTCACCGAGACATTCAACGTCAACACGACCGGCGTCTTCTTCACCGTCGCGGCGTTCCTCGAGCTGCTGGACGAGGGCAACAAGCGCGGCAACTTCAAGCAGAGGAGCCAGGTGATTGCGACGAGCAGCGTCGGCGCGTTCAACCGCGTGCCTTTGGGTTTCGCGTACGGGGCTTCCAAGTCCGCCGTCGTTCACATGTTCAAGCAGCTCTCCACCGTCCTGGTCCCGTTCAACATCCGAGCCAACGTCATTGCCCCGGGATTCTATCCGAGCGAGATGACTACGGCCGCTGTCGCGCAGCACAAGGAAACGGGGTGGCCAAAGTCCACGATCCCAGAGGAGAGGGCGGGAGACGCAGAGGACATGGTGGGTGCGGTGTTGTACCTGACTAGCAGGGCCGGCGCATACACCAACGGCAATGTGCTTATCACTGATGGAGGAAGGCTTGCGGTGGTTCCCTCTACGTACTAGTCACTGGCGTGTGAAAGTGAGCGTGTGTTAGATCTTTGCTCTCACTCAGCTTATCTATCCTGATATGCATTGCAAATCTACTTACAACATGAGAGACAAGCGTACAAAGTCGATCGCGCACCGTTGCCATGCGAGTCTTAGCGAAAGCCTCAAGATTGTGATCGCGATAAAACTCATGGTGACTTAACCTTTAGCTAATGCCGAGGTTGAGAGATGAAGATTTGTGATATTAGTCCCTATGTCGCTTCTACTTGTGCTTAGGCTACGCGGTTATTAGCACTCGACGTGATGCCAGCGAAAGAAATCGAAAGGTATGTATGTTAAGATTTCGAAGTCGCCCCGAGAAACCCGAATGATTCCACTCAAACCCGAGAACTGTATTTTCATCGACAGGAACGCGAACTGGGTTCGTATAGTTCGGTTGACGGTGCCGAGACCCGACCGCGGAGAAGTCCTGTACTTCCGAACCTTGAAGAGCGTGAGGGCGCGTTCCGCGGATACGTTTATGTTGTTTCAACCTTCCAGGTGCCTCCCAGATCGGCCTCTAACCGCCCAATGAGAAACGAAAATTACATCTTGCTTCCTAGAGGGGCTTTTTACACGTTCGTGTTCGCCAACTCTGACTGGGCACTATCACATGGCTCTACACGCTGGAGGAGGGGCTCAGCTTTATCACCTCACCCCATAATATCATGCTTTGATGAGATTTATGGCTGGTCTGCTTGTACGCCTGTACCATTCCTGGAAAGGCGGTTGCCTCTATTCGTCCATATAACCAGGAAACACCCCACGACATGAACCCACGTCCCAACTCGGCCTTCATCCAAGCCGAACTTTCACATCTTTTGAAAGAATTTCATTCAAGAATTCAATATGCTCAGTGGCAGCGTCATCATTGCGCTTCTAGCGCTACCCGCCCTCTTGTTCTACCTCTACTCGGCTATACACTACCGCCGCCTCAAGCAATTCGCCCATTTCCCACAGTTGAAGCCGTCTTTCGTATGGGGGCACATGAGAATGCTGACCGAGTACCAAAGGAGGCGTGGGGAGACTGGAAGTCAGCTAGGTGGGTTCTGCTCTCGAGATTCAACAGACTAAGACCATACTCTTCGGCAAGTCGCACTGACACTCTGGGCAGAGCACACCTTTGGCGACATGTTCGAGTCGATTGGAAACCCACCAGTCATGTTTCTAGACATCCGCCCTGCTAGTCGACCGATGCTTGTCATCCGTAGCCATGAAGTCGCTGAGCAAATAACCAAGCAGTCGAAGATGTGGCCTTACAGCTTACCGAAATCCAATACCCTACAGTTCCTTTACCCGCTGTTTGGAGAAACCTCCATTGTCATGGTATCGGTCAGTCTGTCCAAATCGACGAATACGTATATGAAAGCTGATGTGGGATCGCTTATGACTAGGGCCCTGAATGGAGAGATATGAGGAAACGTTTCAACCCAGGGTTTGCTCCACACCATCTGATGGGCCTGATGCCTGTGATCCTGGAAAAGACCCAGATATTCATCCGCAAGCTCAACACGCTCGCTCTCACGGGTGAAGACTTCGAGCTGGGGCCATTATGCACTGATCTAACCTTTGATATTATCGGTGAGCTGCTTTTCCTCAACGTGTCGCCAGTCAATCCGCCACTGACATTTACAAGGTGCCGTGACGATGGATGTGGATCTCGGCGCGCAACTACCCCAGCAACAGCAAGGAGACTTCATCAAGAGCTACAAAAAGATTCTTCTCTCATATGAAGTAAACAACGGTATTGCCTTACTTTGGGACAATGCGTTGGTACATAGGCGGCGGGAGGCCCTGGCAAAATCGGCCAACGACTTCATCACAGATGTCATCTTGCGCAGGTACGACGACGTGAAGCAGAACCGAGTCGGGTCCAACCAAAGCGTCCTAGCGCTCAGCTTGAAGGACGTCGAGTACATGACTTCCGAGATTCTCATCGGTACGAGGGACCAGCTCAAGACCTTCCTGTTTGCGGGACACGATACGACAAGCATCCTGCTCCAGTGGGCTTTGTATGAACTTTCTCGGACGCCCCGGGCTCTGGCAACGCTTCGGGCGGAGCTAAAGAGCCTGTTCGGCCCTGACCTGAGTCCGGAATCTGTCCAACAGGTTCTGCTCTCGAGAGGAGAGGAGGTCATGGTGGGCATGTCCTACACATCGGCCGTCATCAAGGAGACCTTGAGGCTCTATCCACCGGCAGGAACCGCTCGTTGGTGCGCCCAAGGCTCGAACTTCTACCTTCAGCTCCCGGGGGCCGACAGCTTGTGTGTCGACGACCTGATTCTTTACATCTGCCCGACCTTGGTCCAACGAGACCCCGCAGTGTACGGGAGCACCAAGGACGACTTCGTACCGGAACGATGGCTCGGCAACACGGACACTTCAAGTTCCCCGATGGCTAACGAAAAAGTCGGCGTCAACAGCACGAAGGCGGGCGAGAACGAAATTCCAGCTGCCGCGTGGCGGCCATTTGAGAGAGGACCCAGAAACTGCATTGGCCAGGAGCTGGCCAACATCGAAGCAAGAGTCATACTTGCGAGCGTGGTTGGCAGTTACGATTTCGAGAAGGTTGGGCTCGGTGAAGCGATTTTGGGCATGGATGGAAGGCCTCTCATCGATGAGAAGGGGCAACATCGGTCCGCCACACGTCTGATAAACGTAAGCATTCCATCGTACGACGACCAACTAGGAAAGCGAAAGTGGAACTGACCGATAAAAGACGCGACAGATTACGTCAAAACCGATTGATGGAATGAGAGTCAGAGTGAAGTACCGGGGCGTCTCTGTCTAACTTGGACTCGGGGTCAAGGCCTATATGTCTGTACATTCATGATTTGTGCTCGGACCGCAGTCGGTTTCTGCTTGCGTTTCTAGTATACGGGGAGATCTGGCTGGCCTCAATCTATATCTACCTCTGGGCACATACTATACGAGAGCTGGAGAACAGCTGGAGTTTGTGAGCAGCTGGCCGTTCAGTTCAGTCAGAATCTGTTCTTGGAGATGCAATGTATCAGTATGCACGCGTCCTCAGAGGTAGTTTTGACTGATTCAAGAGTGAGTTCTAATATGCTTCGAGGTATATTTCAATCTGAACAGAGACTAAGAGCAAATTAAGTGACTCTGCTAACTGCTGGGGTAAGCCGCTCTGCTATACTAGTAAATGGGAAATCCTGGCAAAATGAGAGAGGTTGCTGACGTGGACGCTCAGCTTAGCAGAGGAAGACCCTCCACCAAGACTGCCCCTTTTCTTCCCTCTCCTTCATGAGGTAATTGAACAGTCCCTTCCGTCTGTGGACATCCTCTACAAGCCAGTCTCGGTAGTCTCCCCCATTGTACGCCTCGCACTTCTTGCACAGGTTCTTGGGAACGGTTGTCGAGAAGCGCGTAGTGTGTAGCCAGCCACACTCACGTCGGGAGCCCGCTGCGCTGTCGCAAGGCAGGTGGAACTCGTTCGTTAGGTAGTTGATAGCGTAAGGGCGCGTATGGCACGGCGCGGGCTCGACCAGGATCGTCTGGACTTCGTGGCAGACCTGACAGATGGCCTTGGCGATGTGGCACATGATAAACGGATCGATGATATTCGGCTGTTTGATAACGTGGGAATTCTGGAACGGGGGGATTCGTGGTACTTCGTATGATGAAGACTAGTGCTGGGGGCTCGTAAAGCTGAGAACCATCTTCTGTATAAGTAGTTGGCACAGGAAATTCGTGACGTAAACAATCCTTTCTTCGAGAAGTGTCTTGTTCAGTCTCGACCGAGATCAAGAGTCGAGGAGCCTTTGTTTCGCCAACAAAGCCGTCAATGCTCAATCACCTCACATATCGAACAATCTGCATGTTTGTACAATGAAGCAGCCGCGTTCGAGGGCCGACCTTTGTTTCATCATGTGATTTATTCTGTGTTGGCTGGGCTGAAGGATCCAGAAAGGTCTTTGTTCGTCCCGCAGTTTCTAGTTGTTTGTCGACGATGCTACACAGCCCTGCAGACGAGCAGTCAATGCCATTAGTCTGGTCTGTGCTCGAATCCAGGAGATGAGTAACTCAGCGAGTGATGCACGGCTAAGAATGCGGAACCTGCCTGTAGGGGACGGCGATGTCATTATTTTGGATGGGGATGCAATTGATAGGAAAAACTGCACGAGAGTCAGAGGACTACCCCAGATCCAGTCGAAGTTCCCGATTCTCCGTGACGTAGAACCAGCAGAGAACTCCCTGCCGTTGGGTTTTGAAACTTGGAACCGACATCCATAGGCTCAGTGTTATCCAGAACCTCTAGGAAAGGTGAAGAAGAAGTGATGCTCATCGTTAATACAGACAAGACCGGTGCACAAACTTACATGACGAGTCGAGACCGCATGCCTCCATCGGTCATTTTCAAAAGCTCGATAACGATTTTTCCAATGCCTGATCTAAACAGCATATTGATAGTTATATAACTCCGTGTCAATCGCAACCTGATTTCAACTCCACTGCATCCACTTTTTCTTTTTTGGAGTTGGAGTACCGACAGTTTTCAGTACTTAGATATCTCTGGGTTTCAATCTGTAGTCGAGATTTTGGCTGTGGTGTTTTGAGTTGCACCTTGGTCTTTGACCCACATTTATATAAAGCATTCAGTGACTCACAAACCAGCAATAGAAAGGAAGAGAATGAAAAGAAAGATAGTCAACAGTGATTGATGGTTTGGCTGCTTGGCCAAGCTTTTGCATGTGCAAAGACAAAACTTAGCTAGGACAGGCAAGGGGTGCAATTGCTCAGCCTCGAGGGCTGTTTTTCCATTTCCAAGGTGTGAGTGAGCGAATCATGATTCACTGTGGCGGACAACTCCAGGCTTATTTATTACCCCCGACTGTCAACTCAACTGAGCTGAACTCTTTCCCCGCACCACTCACTCTCTGCACCTCTCCACCAACCCTCCCAGCAACAACAAAAATGGCCGCACCCACTCAGCGCACCGATCGCTACAAGTTTACAATCCTGCCGGAGTATTTTGTAGACTACTACAAGGTCGCTGATGCAAGCCCCAAGGGCAAGGCTACTACCCAGCCCCTGCTAGGCCTCCTGGACCAGGAGCATCAGCCGGCGGCAGCCGGAGGCGAGGCTGACGCCCAAGGCAGCGAAGATGCCAAGCCTTGGGAGAAGTTTGCGGCGCATGTGAAGCGGCTCAACGACGAGAGCCCGGAAGGCACCCAGTACAAGGTCCTGTACCTGACGAGGCACGGCCTGGGATACCACAACGTCCAGGCGGTCAAGGTCGGAAACGCAGAGTGGGACGTAAGTACCTCCCCGTGTCCAGCTTACGTACCGATACCGTAGTAGTAGAATGCGTTTCTGACGGTGCACCCAGAGGTACTGGTCCCACCTCGATGGCGACGGCGTCGTCACGTGGCTGGACGCCGAGCTGGTCGACGAGGGCGTCCAGCAGGCGCGAGACCTGCACGCGTTCTGGGCGGACGCGACGGGGAAGGAGGGCGTGCCCTTCCCGCAGTCGTTCTACACGAGCCCGCTGCGCCGCTGCCTGCGGACGAGCGACCTGGTCTTCCGCGAGCTCGTGGAGGAGAGAGGGCAGGAGTTCAGGCCGACCGTCAAGGAAGGGCTGCGGGAGCGCATGACGGACCACACGTGCGACAAGCGCAGCTCAAGGACTTGGATTGCGGGCGCCTACCCGAAGTACATCATCGAGCCCGGGTTTACGGAGGAGGACGAGTTGTGGAAGGCGGATGTCTTCGAGAATACGGAAAGTCACCTGGCGCGGAAGCAGTTGGTTCTGGAGGAAATTTTCTCTTCTGATCCTAGCTATTTTGTCTCACTGACTGTGCACTCGTACGCAATCTCCGCCATCATGAACGTGGGTGGACAGAAGAAATTCCGTGTCAGGGAAGGGTCATCTATCGCAGTCCTTGTACGCGGCGACAAAGTCGACACTTCCTCCCAGTAGGCCACACACATAGACAGAGACTTCAGTACCAAACGTAACCACTTTGTGCCTCCCATGATGTCGTGACCTCGTATGCTCGTTCCTTCCCGACACACAGTGACATCATCCTTCCTGAACCTGGGAGAGGTGGTACGCTTCTTCATCGGATCTAGAGGACGATAAACTTGCGGTAGTAAGGCTTGTCGGCGTTCTTGACGTTGATAGCATGCATCTGACGGAGGGCCTCCTCGAGGTTCTCCTCGGCAATGCGCTGTTCGACCAAGCCCTCATGGTCCGCCTCCTCGCGATCCATCATGGCGGCAACCTCCTCGCCAGCAGCGACGTCTCCGGCAGCCGCGCTGGCAGTCAGCTCGTTGTATCGAACGCGGCGGCTGTCGAGGCCCTCGTCGTAGTGGCCCGCGTGGACCGCGTGGAAGTTGCGGTAGCGGGCGATCTGGTCGGCGCGGAGGCGCTCGTTGCGGAGGCGGTGAGCCTCGATGCGGTCGATTTCGTCCAAGTTGCGAACGAAGCGAACGACGAAGTAGTAGCCGGCGGCAATGACGCTGCCGGCGAGACCGATCATAATAGGGTCGAGCATTTTGGGCTGACCTGCTTGGAGTGGTTAGGCAGCGGCTCGAGGTTTGGAGTTGCTTGCTTGGGTACCTACTTGAGTGGGCGATGAAGCCGTTGATGGACAGTCAAGATCTTGATGCTTTCTGAGCGATGCGATGCCCTCGTCGATGGAGAGCTTGGGTTGAGTTGATGAAGGGTTGTTGGAGAAGAAGATTTTGGGAGAGGGATGAGGTTGGTGGTGATGGTTTGGGGAAGAGAGATTTTTTGGGAGGAGGAAGGTAAGACTGAGCCAGAGGGTGTTTTGTGGGAGGTGCTCTAAGGCGGGAGGGGGTTTGCTGAGGTCCCGGTTGCCCGGCTGTTCAGGCTCCGATGACTGCTGTGACCCGGAGCTTGTGGGACCTTTGACCTAGGGCACAACCGGACCGGGGTGGGGCACCACGGCGACTCAGGACCCACACTACCTCCGAGAGACACCGGAAAACTCGGAGGTGAATGAATATCTTAGTCAGCGACTCAAGAAGCACCTGGCATACCCTTTTCTGCGTGTTTTGATTGCTAGGTTGGGTATTTGGGCAAAGATAACTGGTAGGCGCGCATCTCACCTTTATTGGCTTCGAGTACCTAGCTGGGCGGTTACACAAGAGTGGTACGTAGCCAGGCTCATACGCAGTGCGCCCAACTCTTCTATTGCACGATTCTAATCAGCCGAGATTAATGTTTCTTCGCATCGAACGCAAACAACCCTGATGTTGAGAGACTCTTGTCATCCATGTTGGCCCATGGGGGGCCTCGTTATCTCATTCCCAAATCCCCGGGCCAGGTATCCACTCGCTTCCCCTCACCGGCCGGACTTCGTGCCGAGGGACTCCACGCGAGTTAAGTTACCACCTGGCCGGAACCCAACCCAGATTCTGCTCTGCGCAACTCCTCGATAACCCAGCCTAATCCCACCGTACGAGATCTCAGGTCCTACCTAGCTCACTCGAATCCCCTTCAAGTCCAAGATGACCGTCGCCGCTACTCGGAAGCTGCGGATCGCAGCCCTCTGCTGCGGAGTGTTTCCGAAACACATCGAAGAGCAGAGGGGACAGTTCGACAACATGTTCGCGGCGTGGATCGATGCGGCCGTCGCCGCGAGGAACGCGAAGCGGCCTACCTATGACCAGGTCTCTGCCGAGGTGATGGGCTACGATGTCGTCAAGAAGGGGCAGTATCCCCCCTCCTTGGACGACGTGGACGTTTTGGTCGTCAGCGGATCACCTGCATCGTGCTACGAGGACGAGCCGTGGATCAAGAAGTTGGCTACCTATCTGCGAGGTACGCAAACCCTCACCGTCGTCTCTATACTCTTCACATGAGCTGACTCTCCTCCGCAGACGTCTACGTAAACAAGCCGGCGGTCAAGATCCTCGGCGGCTGCTTCGGCCACCAGCTCCTGTTCCAGACGCTGATGGCCGACCACGGCGGCCGCGTCGTGAAGAACCCCAAGGGCTGGGAGATCGGCGTCCACCAGGTGGATCTCACGCCCGAGTTCTCCTCGCACTTCCCCGAGTCCCTCCGTGACGGCAAGCTCTCGTACCAGTTCCTCCACCAGGACGTCGCAAGCATCGACGGGCCCCTCCCCTCGGGGTGGGTGCAGCTGGGAAAGTCGGACCTCTGCGACGTCCAGGGGCTTTTCCTGCCGGGCCGGGTGCTGACCTTTCAGGGACACCCGGAGTTCGACAAGGTCAGCAACGGCTTGTGTACGAAGTTGCTGGAGGGGTATGGGATGATTCCCGGCAGTCGGGTGGAGGAGTTTCTGAAGCTCGTCGACCGGGAAGATTCTAGGACGCTGGCGGGAGAGGTGGCGATAGAATTCTTCTTGTCCAAGCCTTGAGATTTACCTGGGTCGAGCGATAGACTGGGCTGTCCAGACCGAGCCGTGTTGAATATTTCATGTATAGACGAAGAGGTTTAAAGCTGACTGAACGTGTTTATTTCAGGATACATCTGGTAAATGTACGCTAGGACAACATAATCTCTAAGGATTGACGTTGAAGTCGATCAGATCACACAGCGATCCTGCGTCTCCAGTTACCATCACGCTTGCACCCTGTTTGAGCTGCTCCGGCCACATGGAATAGCTGCGTTTTCTTGCCACCGTCACTGAGCTTGTTCAAGTATTTTACCCACCTCTTCACAGCTTCGATGTGAAAGACGCCTTGACCTCGAGCCGTTCTCCAGCCAGCTTCACAGCACGTGCTGCCATACCCCTGGGTCAACGTTAGCGATCTCGAATCCGCAACCCGTCGAACGAAGCAAACCTACCATGATGCCTGGTATCCCGCCCCAGAAGCGCCGTAGTTGTGCACTACCAGTCCCTCGGCTCCCTGCTCGGCTTCGATTCTCGGACCGCCCTTACGGTTGGGACGCAGCCCCACACCGTGCCTGATCACCTTCAGGTCCTCGGGTCGACCCAGCTCGGGTGCCAGCGCGCAGCACCGCTCCATGATGGTCTTTGCCAGCTCGGGGTCGACCTCTTTGTCCCAGTTCCCGTCCTGCCGACAACCGCCCAGGACAATGCCACCAGCGAGCGGCCGCTGGAAAACGTACGTGGTGTCATTATCGACCCGGCGCGGCGAGCGGAAGTACATGCGCTTCAGCGGGTGAATCGGCTGCTCGACCAGGAGCGTCTGGCCTCGCGTGGGGTACATGGCTTTGTCCTCCACGCCACCGAGGAAGTACGACCCGAGACCCGTGCAGTTGAACACGGCCGCTACGTTGGGCGAGATGCGCGCCTCTTTGATGTGGGCGATCTTGCGACGGAGCAGGGCGACGTTGCCTTGCCTGCACTTCTCCAGGAGCCTGCCTCGCGTTAGTCTCTTTGTGTCAATTTGTAAGTGATCCTGCCCACCATTGTAGATAGATCTGAGTATTGATCACAAACGTGGATAGCAGATCCAGCCCAAAAACGGCCTTCTCAGGCAACTCCTCCTTCGCCAGCGGAACGGCGCCGCCGACCAGGTCGCCGTACCACAGCTTTCCCGTGCCCACGCTGAGGATCTCGGCGTCCTCGATCTTTTGGTCAAAGATCATCCTCAGCGGTGAGCTCTGGATGCCCGCCTCGGGGGTGTTCTTAGCGATCTCGCGGAATCGGTCAAAGGTGACGCGGTCGAAGGACTCGAGGAGGCCGTTGTCGCTGGCGGACGAGCACCAGTTCCCGCCGGCCCAGGGCGAGCAGTAGTCGATGTTGTAGTCGCCCGGGAAGTACTCGGCGAGGACGGTGATGCGCGCCGTGGGGTAGGTGGTCCGAAGGGTCAGGGCTGTTGTGAGGCCGATCACGCCGGCGCCCAAGACGACGAACTCGCGGGGTGATTGTGGATCGGGAGCCATGGCTGGAGGACTCGAGAGGACGGGTGGAGAGGAAACAGTCGCCGATGGTGCCAGATCGGCAGTGCAGAAAGACGTTTGCGCCGTTACGGAAGCGTGAAGAGCGGCGTGGTTTGCTTGAGATGCGGAAAACGAGCACCACTCCGGTCCGAAGTCGGCGCCGCGGAATCGGGCGTGACCCACAACTCGGCCCAAAGCCGGTCGGCTAATTATCCGCTGGATGATCGGGTTTCCATGTCGGCTAACCACCACCTTGCCCCCAGCATGCAGAACATTGGCAAGATAAGCCCCGCTATTCGCCATATTGGCGCCTTCAACCGTCATCGCATGTCCCTGCGAACCTCTCACCCCTATGACCGGTCGATTAGGCCGGGGATGCCACGAACCACCAGACAACAATTCTCGCGCTCGTCACGATGAGGGTCCAACTACCGGAGCCGCGCTCCCAGATCAATCTTCAACGAGGGTGGCCGAGCGCCCGACTGCATCCTGTGCAGGCACTCGAGGCTGCCTCGGCCTCCTTGTTCCGGCAAGACAAGATCGCGGAGCAGTTCTTTTACGGGCCCGGTCTGGGCAAGGCTTCGCTGCGAGAGCTTATCGCCGACTGGCTGTCCGACTTCTACGCTCCAGCCGCGGGGCCGGTCTCCCCATCACGCATCGGCGTTACGAACGGCGCGTCCAACGGCCTGGCGATCGTCCTCCAGAAGTTCACTGACCCAAAGTACACCCGCGCCGTCTGGATGGTCGAGCCAACGTACTTCCTCGCGTGCCCCATCTTCCGGGACGCGGGGCTCGCGGGACGCATCAGGGGCGCGCCTGAGGGCCGGGACGGCGTCGACCTTGACTTCCTCGCTGGCGCCCTGCGAGAAGTCGACGGCTCTTGGTCCCGCGATGGCGACGGGGCCTCCTCGCCTGGAAAGTCGGCGCAGCTGGGATACCCCAAGATCTACAGGCACGTCATCTACCTCATCCCGACTTTCTCGAACCCGAGCGGGAAGACCATGAGCCTGGAGAGCAGGAGGCGCCTCGTGCGGCTGGCTCGCAAGCACGACGCCCTACTGATCACAGACGACGTGTACGATATGCTGCGGTGGCCAGCTCGTGAGGACGGGGGCTCAGACGTCGTCACCGCAGTTCCGCCTCCGCGTCTTGTGGACATCGATAGGGAGCTCGAGGGCGCGACAACCTTTGGGAACGCCGTCAGCAACGGGTCATTCTCCAAGATCGTGGCACCCGGCATGAGGCTGGGATGGATTGAGGCGAGTAACGCGTTTACCGCAACTATACAGACCGTGTAAGCTTTTCCACTCTTCTCTGCTCTGCTCGAAACGAAAGCTGACCTCGGACCAAAGCGGTGCGACGGCCTCGGGCGGCGGCCAAGCTCACTTCTCGTCGCTCGTGGTCGAGAACATCCTCGCGGGTGGAGGGCTCACACGGCATATCAATGATGTCCTGATCCCGACCTACAGGAAGCGGTACCGAGCCCTGGTCGGCGCGATCCGACGGCACTTGTATCCACTGGGGGTGAGGCTGGTATCGGATCCGAGCCTTGAGGAGGGCGGCCTTGCGGGCGGTTTCTTCCTGTATATCTCCTTCGGTGCAGGCACCGCGGAGGTCGCCAGCGAGATCACACGCATCAGCCTGCAGCAGTTCAACCTCCAGATCGGGCCCGGGCACATATTCGGCGTCCCTGACGATCCTCTGAGCGGAGACCGAGGGAGAGCGACGTACTATGGAGGTGCGAGGTTGTGCTGGGCGTGGCACGAAGAGGAGGAGCTCGTCGAGGGGATCGAGCGGTTGGCGATTGTGATTAAAGGCGTTCAGAGAGCGATGGCATCATAGAGCGCATGGCAAGATTTCGAGCGACACGTTCCTGATTTGAATAGATTTGACATTCCGCGAACCTCGAGAGTCCCGACTGTTATTGTTGACGTTGGTTTGTACAGGTGAAGAGG
>WIGN01000530.1:0-21206 GCA_014235955.1 Colletotrichum sojae
AGCCAGTCTCGTCGAAGTTGTATAGGTCCTCGTTACTGATGCCGTATTTGGCCATCATGTTGCCCAACAACGCGAACCACTTCGAAATGACCTCTGGATCCTCTTGAAGGGCCCTTTGGTAATCATATGGACGATTAAATTTGGTCTTCAGAGTCGGCTGCGAGTCGATAAACCTCTTGGCCCAATGCTTCCCAACGGGCGTACCATTCCGCGTCCGAAGCAGGAGATTGGCCATATCTTCCACACCAGCGAGTCGTAGAGGAAACCCTCTAGAATCCTGCTCAATAATATATTGGAGAAGTGTTTTCTCTTCGATCGGATCGAGTTTATGTCGTTGGGGCTGGGTACAGTCGCGGCGTAGTCGATTGTTCATCCTATGGCGTAGGGAGCTTTCGGGGACACCGTATATCTTCGCAGCGCGTCGTGTACTGAATATCTGGCCTGCAGCGCGTGTCGTTCGGATTGCCTCAATAGCAAGAATGATCTTGTCTTCTTGGGTACAAATTGGCATTGCGGTTGTCGAGTTATTTCGCGTCAAAGGCTTAAGTGGCTGGGCAGAAAGCGCGTCATGGAAAAAGTGCTTCGCTGACTGGTAAACCACGTTAACCTAACTGCAGTTTTGAAATACTTAGACTCTTTTATTATACTCTACTTTAGTATTCTAAAGTGAAGTATCTAAAACATTTAGACCTTTCTCAATTTGGGCCTTTGTAAGCATTTTTTGCTGAGCCATAAGCTCGGCACATTGAGACATCACCGGATCCTTACCCATCGTGGCCACTGCAATAACCGAGTCACCCTTGGTATAGTATGCCACAAAGCTCGAATCCTCAACACTTCCCTGGATCAGCAGATCATCCCATCCACCAACTGTGTTGCCGCAGTATCGAAGCTGAGATCCTAGCGCGGACCAAAAGACGGGGATGAAACGCGTCTGGTCAACTGCGGCGTTGATGATGTGGTTTGCAACGGCGCGACCGGCATTTTGGGCCACATTCCAATGCTCAATCCGAGTGTACCGACCATCTCCGCCAGGACCATGATACGGGAAGGTCGCGATATCGCCAACCGCGTACACATCCTTCAGACCGACCACAAGGAAGTTCTCATCGGTCTTGATGGAATCATCCTGCTCGAGCCGAATTACCTTGTTGTCCTTTAGGAATTCAGTCGCAGGCGCAACGCCAACCCCCAGAACGACCAAGTCAGCTTCGATCCTTGTGCCATCCTTGAGAAGCACGGCCCCGACAGAAGAAGGGTCAGTGACGGAAGGTACGGCTTTGTCGACCCCGGCGGACATGTGAAAGTTAACGCCATTCTGCTCCAGACTCTTCTGGATGCCAGCACCAACGCGCTGTCCCAGGACTCTTTCCAATGGCACCGTCTCCATACCAATCACAGTCACAGTGTTGTCTTTGGCAGTGGCGTTGGCAATTTCCATTCCGATGAAAGATGACCCGACGACGACAATTTTCTTTCCCTTACTGCCGATGGCTGACACGATGTTTCGCGCGTCGTGGATTGTTCTCAGTGTGAATATGTTCCCGAGAACCTTGAACCCTTGCAAGGGCAGGACCCGGGGCGTGCCGCCAGTAGCCAGGATGAGCTTTTTGTACGCGACCCTCTCGCCTTTAGCAGTAGAGACGATCCGGTCGGAAAAGTCGACATCAGTGACAGTGTCGTCCAACCACGCAACTGAGCCGCTCTCGTACCAAGCTCTGTCCCTCCATTGGAGAGTTTCAACATCGGTCAGAAGGGCTTTTGACAGCTTTGTGCGGTCGATAGGTAGGTATCCCTCGGAAGATATGACCGTCAAAGGACCTTGGTAGCCGCCATTCCGCAAACCCTCGATGGCACCCAATGCGCCGGAGCCTCCGCCAACAACGACAACCCCACCATCGCTTGCTCCGCCGGAGGTATTGCACTTGAAGTTGGGCTTGCGGCGGCCGGCCTTGATGGTGGCCTCGTTGCCAGAGATGTAGACACCGCCATCTCGCTCGGTAACCTTGAACACAGGCAGAGCGTCGAGGGCGGGGGCTTCTTCGACATCACCAGTTTTCGCATTGAAGCAAGCTAAATTGCGCTTGTCAGTCTAGTCGCAGGGAAATGGTGAAGGAACGGTCAGTTGGCTTACCGCCGTGCCAGGGACAGGTTAGTCGACCAGAAGAAGTTAAGACTCCCTTAACGAGGGGAGCACCGTAATGGGTGCATTTCGGGCCGACCGCTTGAATGTGGCCGCCGGTGTTGACGAGAAGCACTTTGGCTCCCTCGATTCCCTCAACATCGACCTCCTGCTTTTCTCCAGGTCCGATCGACAGCGACGTGAGAGATTTGAGCTTGAAATCGGCCATCGCTCGGGCGGAATGAGAAAGTGACTTGACTTGCAACGAGGAGCGGGTAATGGGAGCTGCGCGTATGCGGTGGGGGGACAGTTGAGAGACGAGCACGCGGTACAGCGAGAGTTGGTGTAGATGTACGGATAACATGGAGAACGAGAACAACGGGGGGCGGACAGCTATAGCAGTGTTGCAGGTCGTGCCGTGCGGGGGAGGGGGCGAAGACGTGATGAAGGGGCATTAGGATGTAGATCGAGCTTGGACAGAGTACCTGCCAACACGTCACACAAGAATGCAACGCTCCTGGTGGGCAATGGTCAATCGACTACGGATACCACCTACCTCGGGTACACACCATGGCGAGGCCCAAGACTTCACTACTTGAGCCCGGGCTTTGTATTTTGGAGTTGTCTCGTGGCAAAGGTAAACATGCCGCACTTGAGTTGAAGTATCCCACTAGCAACTGATGACTTCGGGAGGTCACTTCTTCTCCCTATGGAGTACGAATACGTAGATGCCTGTCGAAACCATGACACCATGACTATCAACCCCGCACCCACACCCTGACTGCTTAGAAATTCGTGCAGTGTCATTGGTCCGCTTCCCGCATTGGGCGGGGTCGAGCGGCAGCCCAGGACGGGATTGAACGATCCATGCCACCGACGTTGAATTACATTCTTCTGTGCTGCAAGAATCCTGTAAATCTGCATCTCCCGTCATACGCGGCACATTACAACTCGTCTTTGCTCTCTGGATCTGGTGCAATTTCACCTCTATCCTTTGTGTCCTGTGTCAACCCCACGGTAGCATCTACTATTCCGTCCTTAAGTTTGAGTGTCTGGGCCTTGATGGTGAACTCAATGTCCCTGCTCCCTTGGGCGACATTGGGCCGAGAATGACGGACCGGCCATGCCACAACAGCTGCGTCCTTAGGAACGTCACTGTAATTTTTCAGATCGGTAAGGAGGGCTGTGACTTGAGTTAGGCCGAGAAGCGAACTTGCGAGGTGGAAAGCAACAACAGTCCGTACCTTGACAGTCGCTGCCATTGGCGACAAAGAGAGGCAGGATAGGGTACAGGGCGCCGGGCGCAAAAATGGCGACCCTCCTATGATCGAGCTCTCGGTTTGTGTCCCCGGGATCCTGCGGGACGACGACGCGGTCCTTGATCTTCTCCTCGGCCGTTGCCGGCTTGTCAAAGACAGCAAAGAGACCTTTGCCGCCGCTGTCGCCGGCCCGCTCCTGATCTTCGATCCACTCGCGTACGCGGATGGGCATGTCGGCGTACTCCATCATGAGCAGGTTACGATCATACATGTGACGGTCCAAGCCGGCCCAACCGCCGGGGTATTCGCGGCCCGAGAAGAAGAGCTTGAGGCCGTCACCCCAGTTGGACAAACCCGCCGGGGGCTTTTCGAACAGGTCATGCAGGGTGTACTGCGTGGCGGCGAAGGTACGCGTTGCCTCGCACGTGTAGTCGTACAGGTCAATTGTCTTGGACGTGAAAGGGTCTCGCCATGCAAAGTTCTCCGCCATAGTCGTCTTTGGCTGCGGCATGGGCGGCGGACCACCCATCTGGAAGGCCCCAACAACACCTGCCAGGAGATTGGCGGCGAGAGGGAGAGACGTGAACTTCATGACGGCGGCAGATGGACCTTGACGGTTCGAAGAGGTCTGGGGCTGGTGACGAACGCTGCACACACAGACGTATCATCTAGGAGAGCAACTTTATTTTGAGAACGCGATCTTTTATACCCGTGGACGTCAGTCATCTTTGCCAGGCCAGCCATAATGCAACTGGCATTGTTGTCCTTTGCGGATGCATCGTGCTCCGGATTGCCATATTGAGACGAGGTTTACAGACGCCGAATTTGGGCCCCTAAAAGGGTAAGGTGATGTTTCGCTCGGCACTTTATTCGCAGCCGACCGACGTGCGGGGTGTATGGAATTAGACGTGACGGGACGACCGGGACCTAGCGGCTCAAGGCCCGGGGCTCTCCGGGCCGTTCTCCGGGCTGTATCCGCGTTCCCGCTATCACGCTGTGTCACATGGTATCACGTGGGGGTTTGAAATTGGTCGGTGGCGATGACATAAGCGCTCTAATGAAGCACGGCCATGCCGGCTGGCCCCAGCTGGTGGACGGATACCCACCTACCCTGCTACTGGACCTACCTGGGTAGGTTAGAGGCGTGACGTCGGTTTGACGTCCTGACTTCTTACCTATTCTATTGCCTGCCTATCATCCGATTTAGATGCAGGGACGGATGCGAATTACCGGATGGCACATCCCACACTACCTATGACTGGGCAGTGTAGATTTAACCTTGCGTCGCGCACCGAGACGCTACTCTCCCAGCCGCCGGCTTTGCAGCTTTCTACATCACCCCTGCCCATTTGTATCCAAAGTCATCATCACCAAGCCATTTTCTGGTCTCGAGCGCTGCCGTCAACCGGATCCATGACGTCGGATCGACGCTCAAAATGACGGCCGTTATCCGTCATGGATTTTGCAGCTTTTCCCACTAGGTTGCATCGTTACTCCCTGATGCAGTAGGCTCCAACTCGATGACTGGCTGATTACCTACCTACCTGACGATGGCTGCTTCGCTTGGAACGGGACTTTCCCACACACACACAGACATGGCTATCGGGCCCTCTGGCTCTTACGTAGTTCCTTAAAAGGTTGGACGAGTACAGCCTTCGTCTTTCCGCTGCGGCGTACCAAGCTACACAGTAAACGCCTCCCCCAAGCTGACATCTCCTCATCAGCTGCACATCGACCTCGATTCGTGACCATGGCGACCCAGGCAGCGTACGCTGTTGAACAGACGATTGGTCATCAAGGCGACTCCGTCACCGCTCAAGATGTCACCAACTACGGAACGGTCGGCGACCATGCCGAGACCATGAAAGCCCTTGTCTGGCAGGCCAAGAACAAGGTCGAAATCAGTAAGTCGAGCTGCCCAAAGTACTGCCCACACAAGCTTCTCACACGGACGATTCAGTCGAGGTGCCGAAACCCAAGATTATCGAGGACAGCGATGTGATCCTTAGGGTCACTGGCAGCACCGTCTGCGGAAGCGACCTTCATCTACTGCACGGCTCGGTCGTGCAGATGAGCAAGGGCGACATCCTCGGCCATGAATTCTGCGGCATCGTCGACCAAGTCGGCTCTGCGGTCAGGAATACCAAGGTCGGGCACCGATACGTGGCGTCTTTCCAGATCGCGTGTGGAAACGTTCGTAGCATTCCGCAGGGTCGCTTAGGGGGGCACTTCGACTGACACGAATACAGTGCTTCTATTGCAAGCAGAAGCTATCGTCTCAGTGCGAGAGAACGAACTCCAATACGATGGAGAAGTCAATGTACGGATCGCAGACCGCCGGCATGTTTGGCTATTCCCATTTCACAGGTGGGTTTGCCGGCGGCCAAGCCGAATACGTGCGCGTACCTCTGGGGGACGTGAACCTGCTCGAGATCCCCGACGGCGTCCCCGACGAAAAGGCCTTGTACCTATCTGACGTACTGGCCACATCATACAACGCCGTCAAAGATACCGCCGTCTATCCAAAGGACCAAGTCGCCATTTGGGGTGCTGGGCCGATCGGGCAAATGGCAGGCGCGTTCGCAATTGACGAGGGCGCCTCCAAAGTCATTTTCATCGACACGGAGCCGCGTTTGTCGTTTGTCAAGTCAAGGTGGCCTGCAGAGCACAAAGCCAAGCTGGAAACCATCGACTTCAAAAAGCTTTCCACTGGCGTCACCAACAAGGAGACAGTTGTGTCCAAACTGAAAGAACTGTGCGGTGGGCGGGGACCCGATGCTGGCATCGAATGCGCGGCTGGCGAGTACCCCAAAAGCTGGCTCCACACGGTTGAGATTGCGCTCGGTGCCGAGACCGACACGAGTGAGATCCTCAACGAGATGGTGGAGGGTGTGCGCAACTTTGGTCGCTGCGGTATCACAGGTGTTTACGTCGGATACACAAACCACTTCAATATCGGCTCGTTGATGGAACGTGGGGTTCGTCTGATCGGCAACGGCCAGGCCCCTGTCCATCTCTACTGGGAAGGGCTACTCGAGAAGATACAGACCGGGAAACTAGACGTTTACCAAATGCTGTCGCACCGAATCCGGCTCGATGATCTCGACAAGGTATATCACAAATTCGAGAACCACGAAGAGGGGATGCAGAAAATCTTCGTTGAGACGAAATTCTCATTCCCGCGGGCTGAGGGCTCCCCTGAGCTCTCGACGTATTAAACTCAGCCGTTCCATGTCCGCAGTTTCGGCCGCGAGGCGCTATTCAGCCGGATTCGGGGGATTATATGGGAATATTGGTACACGTAGTACACGTAATACGACAGAATATTCAAATTCATATTCTGCATAATGCTCCCCTCGGTGTTTCAGTGAACCTTTCCGCTCCAACGCAGGTGGGACAATAAAATAGACCGGTCGGGTCGTATTTTTGTTTTGTTGAGAGGTGGTGGGTGTATTGCGAGCCGTAAAACGCGTCGATGTACTCCGGATCATTTCTGTCCCCCTCGTTCATATAACCCCCAGTCGTTGGCGCCAGGATCTTACTGGCGGCACCCTTGACGAAGGTCACGTCATGTTGCACGTGATTCCTCTCTGCGATGCTGGTTGTCTTCGGAATTCCACGACCGGTGATGATGACAAACGAGCAACTGCGCCAGGCCGGATGCAGCCCCGAGGTGGCATCTTTCGCATCCTCGAACACACGCCCACCGGAGACAAGCAGAACGACATTAGAAGCGTACTCTTCGGGCTTTCCACTAAGCACCTCAACCGCTTCCCGAACGCGATCAGCTTCCGCGACTGCCGAACGGTCAATCATGCGGGAAGTTATGATAGAGGTGTCTCCAGCGGGATCGTAGAGCCCGGACTCTGCCTCGTAGAAAGACCAGTAATCGTGATAAGCCGCGAAGCTTTCGTGTATGACAAGTCGATTGCTGAACTCGGCCAGCGCGCTGCGCACAGGGGAGAACCCGGAGTCGGCCTGCTCTTGGGTCTTGCCGATGGTCCAGAAGCCGTGGGTATAGCCTGAAGTGGCGTTGCCGACGAAGGTGGTCGGGAAGTTGCGAAACCAAAAGCCGTATCCCGCAAAGCCCGCGTCGTTGAGGTCGGGGTACGACCGCAGAAGCAAGGAAACTGCATCGAGAAGGTCGGAGTTATTCGCAGTCTGGCTCAGGGGCGCAATGGTCAGCTTGTGGGCAGTCACGACATTGACGTTGGGGTGCGTCTTTATCGTTGTGCTCAGCACAATCCCGTATCCGGGACCGCCGCCGCGGAGGGCCTTGAACAGATCTGTGTTCGCGCAGTGGCCTGCCACGACGACACTTCCGTCGGCAAGCATCACCTCAGCCTCGAGGATCTGGTCGGCGCCGAGCCCGTAATTGCGGGTCGCAGGTCCGTGACCACCGCCCGAGGGCCAACCTCCGTTAGCGCCGGGGGAGATGGCCCCGCCTCCGACGGCGATCACATCGTTCGCCTTGGCGATCTCGTACACGTCCCGCCACTGGTATGCTCCGTCGATGCGGATTGCACCTCCATACCAGTTAGACGCCGTACAGCCGTCGACCGAGGCATACGTCTCCTGGAAGTCAATGGTATTGCGATAGTGGCGCAGCCATATTTCGAGGCTTCCGTACCCGTCCGAGCGTCCCATCAGGTCGTGGCCAGTGCTGGCGACAACGAGTCGGACATTGTGCTCACGTGCAAAGGCGAGACCTTCGCGTATGTCAGCGCGCGTTGTTGCATTGATCGCGTAGACCGGCGAGGACCCAAGAGAGCAGGTGGTCGGTTCCTGGCCGGCAGCATAATCCACAGGCGCGCATGTAATGTTGTACGGATACGGTCGCCCGATTGGATGCGAGGCTTGATAGTCCTGGTCGGACCACATCTTGGTAACGAAGGCACACTCGTCGAGGTCCAAGGCCGGGCCATCGTAGCACGACTGGGCTACGGGCGCTGTCTTCACCAGCTTACCGCCGAGGCGTGCGTCGAGGGCGCTCCACGAGCAGGCTGACGGCCAGCATTTATCTCCTGGCACCTGACGGCCAGGTTAGCCAGAGGCCAGGACCGTGGTAGAGTGGTGGTTTACATACGCACTTACACCCCACCTGCGGAATACCATGGGGAGGTTCATCCCCGGCCACGAACTCGCCGCCAGCACTGGCCACGAAAACGGCGAGAAGGAGGGGAAACGCCATCGGCTGCATCGTAGAGCTGGCTGGGTGAAGCTAAGCTGGTTGAGAAGGTTGAGGTGGTTGAAGTTGGTGTGCTCGGGAGGAAACTGTGGCCGAGCGCAGTTTCTTAAAAACTTCTCACGTGTTCATCCCTAGCGGCATAAGATGGAAGACGCGGCTGATGGACGCTTCCATCCGTGGTGTGATCTCCAGTACATGTACCTACATACCTATCTACATTAGTACAGAATAGGTAGGTAATATAGGTACTATACTACGCGAGGCACGGCGCTGTACCACGCAGCAGCAAGCGGGGTTCCATACCAAGCCAAGCCGGCTCAAATTTCTGCTCAACCTCCTCTTGACGGAGGGGAGGAGGGGGAGAGATCTAGAGAGAGAGCAACACTGCCTCCTTGCTAATAGGCAGGCAGTAGACATTAATTGCATCGCCCGAAAAATCAGGTCTTGTTCGAGCACTGACGACATGGCATCTCAACAGTCACTATGGGAACGCAATGAGGCATTGGTGGTGCGGCAAAAAAAAAAAAAAAAACCAGCGGTTCTGATTTTGAAAAACATAACATGTTGTCCGAACGAGGAAGAGCGTCTAAGATGTTGGGCACTGCCTCGTGGAGCACATGCTTGTCGTGGCCTGGGCGACTGACGACCTGAGACTTTTCATCCTCCAGATCCCTCCCTGTGAGCTGGTTGAACGAACCTCTGCCATCGGTAAAGTGATGCAGTATCCTCGCAAACCACGGCGGGTCAGGTTTCTGCGTTTATTTGTGCTGACCTTCGCCAATGCAGAAAGGGATGGGATAGGTGTCGCTGCTGCACAGACGAATGACGCCCTTGACCCAAGAGAGGTTGCCATAGGACTGGCTCTCGTACGTGTCGGCCATGAAGCTGGTCTTCGTCGGGCTGTCGGTGCAACCGGTCAACAGGTTGCCTTGGACTCGACGAACGTACGGCTGGCTGACGATGACGCCAAACTTCCCATCGGGGACCTCGAAGTCAAGAGAGTTCTCCTGGGAGGTGGACCAGCTCATGTCCAAGTCCAGCGACAGAGAGACCCCGATGACGGAGTCGCCGCCGATGCTGATCTCGTGGCCGATGGAGAGCGAGTTCGAGATTTCGTAGCCGGTCGATACGCTCGCTGTGGCCTGGGTGTTGCCCTGGGAGGAGACCACGGGCGAGATGGCAACGTCCCAGTTGAGGAACTCGTCCTCGGAGGTGACCTGGACCTCGGTACTCTCAGCGCAGCCACGGCGGAAGACGCCGGCGGTGCTAGTGTGGTTGTAAAAGTTGATGGACACCGGCGCTGCGCTCGCCGTCTCGAGGGCGTCGTAGTCGGCGGCCTTCATAACCTGGGACGTTCCGTCGGTGCGAAGAAGGATGACGTCGTCGGCGGCGAGCATGCGAGGGCGAGGGGGCGCGGCGGCAACGGCAGCGGTCATGCCGAGGACGGCAACGAAGGCGTGGGAAAACATGTTGTCGAAGTGAAGGAGTGTTGATGAGCACCGATCGATCAGTAAAAGCGCAGGCTCGACAGGTAAGTGGAAAAGGAGTGGCAAGAGTCGGCAGAGCGACCAAGAACGAACGGAAAAACGAGCGGACGCCGACTTGGGCAGTCAAAGAAGCTGACAGGAAATGAAGTGATGTTTCGAATACGCAAATATCGTCGTCTACTGCCAAAGGGAACCAGCGAACCATTATATTCCTAAGTCCCCTGCCCCAGACTGGTTGAGATAGCTATATCTGAACGATTACACAGTAGAAACGGGTCGAGGTCCGAGTGTAGGGACTGGAGCCCACGATGCCAGTACGTATACGCTCTCCACCTTTGAGGCTGAACGCTCGTGAGATTCTCTTGGTTCTTCCAATAGACATCCGGCCTTCGACCCAGGTCTCCGCAGAGGGTGAGGGGGGACACCATAAACAGTTCCCAATCCAGAGCTTGGCTGCCCACATCCTTGTGCTGTAATTTCATCCTGCATGGCCATGCACAGCTGAGCCATGCGTGGCCGGGGCTGCCGCGCGCACCCGCTTCCCGACGAGCTAGATCAAGATGGATCGCGAAGAATCGCTCCGGGTGGCAAGCCAACGAACCCCCCGCGTCCCATCCGTCTGGGGGTTTTTTTTTTTTTTCGACTACTATGTAGAGTACCGGTCCTCCTCCTCTTATTAAGCCTTTCTGGGCTGTGATATAGGCGATGGATGCACTTAAGCATATTCAACATGTTGTCTGCCAAAATAGGAAAAAGAAAAAGGAGTCAACGGGTTGGCTTCCAATACCCACTGTTCGTCCAGCCTAATCTCGACCTGATTGGTCCCTGAGCATCACCGAGTCATGACTTGCTCGTGCGGCTCTCCGGACATAACCGTTAATGAATTGCCGTCTCAGGTGTCAATGCCAGTTCCAAAAACACCCTTGGCAGACAAAATTGTCCTTCCATGTCCACCCATCTTGCAGACGAATGGCCGGCCGACATCAGGCCGCTCGTTGTCCTCTCTGCATTGATTGTGATCTTGTGCGCACAAAAGCCGCCGGAAGACATAGTGAACGACACGAAAATCTGCTGTGCCCTCTAGCGTCCGTCATTCTCATGGTAATGTCAACGGACTTTCTTGCTTACCTTGCAGGATCCTCCCCGCAGTGAGCGAGCGAAATCTCGCGCGCTGCACCATTGTGGTTCTGGCGGACTGTGGCTCGGCAAATTGGCTGGGGAATTTCCCGGTTCTACCCAACCTTGGAAGATGCGCTACCAGACTACCCAACTACACGGCGCAGGTGTGAGGTACACTACTCGTACAGGCGAGCAGCGGCCGTACTACTCCCGGCAGCCCGATTCACCGTGCAGGATCATCAGTCATGCCGCTGTTGAGCAGAGACCAATAGGTCGTGTCGACGCCCTGGAAAGCCCAGTCGTCTGCCTCGGCCGTGATGCCAGGGCACTGCCACTCGAAGCAGTCGCTGCTGAAACCAGCACAAATGTACTGGCCGAGAGCCGCCGAACCTGCTTCGTCCAACAACGAGTCCACGGACGCGACAGGGGGCGTTTTGTGGTGTGGCGAGAACGACGCTGGCGATACCGTGGTCGTGTTTGTCGGCGTTGGGAGCTGCGAATGGGAGAGATTCACCGAGTGAGATTTGGCGTTTTGGTTTGACGAAGTGGTGATGTTTATTGTTCCGAGATATGGGATGCTCAGCCGAACATTCCACGACCCATCCGACTGGCCGGCCAAGCAATTGTTGCAGCAGTCGATGATTGGAAGCAACTGTTTGATGATTCCGGCACTCTCCCCCGACAGCTTGTCGTCGTTCAACACTGCCAACTCCTCCATCTTAGCCAGGACGGTTTCGGCGAGCGCTCGATCCTCGATTCGTTGGCTCGACCACTCTTCGTCCCGAACCCCGGACGGGCGGCTGAGCTGTCCCAGCAAAAGCGTCATCGCGGCGACCAGCGAAGAGTAATCGATGTGGCGACACGAAAAAGCAGCGTTGTTCGCGGTGCGGAAGATGACACAGCGCCTCAGCACGGCCCGACTTGACTCCAAGCACGTGTTTTTGCTGTAGTCGAACCGGCTGCTCATCTGGTTTCGGAGCATGTATGGGAGATGCAGCAAAATAAGCAGGCTGTGGTGGTGGATCTGGAGCATGATGTGCGACATGACGCTCATCTGCGTCGTGACGTCGTCCGAGTAGACAGGCGCCGGGGGCACATCCCACCACCTGGTCCCCATGGTTTTGGCAGCCGCCTCGAGCTCGCAGTCGATGGACTGCGTCATGGCATAAGCTTCGCTGGCAGAGGCATGGTTCCGGTCGATGATGCGGAGCGAGATGACGGTATGGCGCTTCTCCAAACTTTCCATCGGGGTGTCACGAGCGATAAAGGAGTCGTCAGCGAAGCTGTTGTCATGCGTGCCGGCAGGCAGACCGAGAAGCAAAGACAGATAGCGATCGCAGAAGTTGATGCGGTACCACAACTGGTGCGGCGAAGGGATCACGGCCGGGTCGACAGCAGGGTCGCAGGATCTCAGGGTTCGATGTGCGTTTTGCTCGATGCCCATCAATTGTGCCAAGCTCAGGGCTCTGCGCATGGCCAGCCAAGCTTTCCGAAGATTGCCAGAGTTGACGAGGTAGAACCCTTGGAGAATGAGGCATTCCAAGCCTTCGGCGGAGCCAACCATCTCGTCGTTCGACGTGACCAGGGACGCAGTTGCCACCCACTCGGCCATGGTGTCCTGAATGGACACTCCGAAGCTGAGCAGAGATGCATCGAAGCCGGGCGGAAGCTGCTGAAGACATATTGCCAAAAGAAGCAAATGTTTTGCAAGCACAGCAGGGTGCTTAGACATGCAGGGCATGGCCGAAAGGGACGCCGTGGGCGGAGATTTTCCTCGTAGGATGTCCTCGTATGAGTAGAAGAGTATCAGCGCAAAAACGGGCCCTTTGCTAGACTCGACAATGACCTTGGCGTCATGAGAAGACGGAAACATGGAATGGAGCTGCCGGCAAATCTTGTCGTGCTTGGGAGCGATATCGCAAGGCTCGGTACTCGGTGACCGGGACGGCACCAACGGTGCGCGCGCGGCACCCGCGCTGGCAGCGTTTTCGGCCGCCGGGGCTCGGGCGGGGCCGCCTCCGACTCGGAGTGGTCCGGATCTTCGAGGAGCGGCATCGGGAACGACGTCGGCCTCGGCATCAGGAGACGGCATACTGGCCGCCTCGGCGGAGGTTTGTGGCCCAATCTTGTCGGCCAGCTTCACCATCAGCTCCTCGAGGCGTCCAAGACGTTGGGAAAGACCACGGTCTTGTTGTCCGGCAGGTTCGTGGTCGACGAATTCCTGGCTGACGCAATGGGCGCCGCGGGCCTTGCAGCCGGCGCAGGTCTCATCGTCACCGGGTGCGAATTCGCAGCGGATCTTTCTCTTGCGGCCTGGGTCACGTACGGATCAGTGGGTCAGCCGGGCCAAGGTCGTCGCCGTTGCAGCACAGAACAGAGACATGTCCGGGTCGTCCGGCTCAAACTCACACTGCCAACAGCTTCGTGTTCCCTTGCGGACCTTTCGCTTCTTCGCCGGACGATCCTCCATGGCAGTGATGGCCGCGTCGATTTGGCGTCGGATGGAAATCTCTGAGTGTACACAGAGAAGCTATCTCGGGAAGCCAAATGTGAGATGGGATAGGCAGGTAAGTGATGCCTTTCACCTAATTACCAACGCTACGCTACGTTGCTTGCTTGCTTACGGATAAATCGTCCGTTCGGGGTCCGAGACGGACTTTATCAAAAGCGGGTGGCGGACGAATCCATCCGAGCCGGACTAAACCAGGTGGGCAGTAGGTACGTACTAGACACTTATCTGGCACGTATCTACCAGGCCAGGTTAGCCGTTCCAATCAGCTTTAACCAAGATCCCAGGCATGTCTTCCAACTTAACACTGACTGAAGCGAGCTGATCAAAGATAACCCAGGTAAGCAATTTTCTACCATTGTCAGAGAGATGTTCAGTTACGTGTTCGTATATTTCATGTTTGTTGTTGCAGAACATTAATTAGAAAAAACAGCGTTAAGATTTTTTTTAAACTTTGTAATTGTCAGGTAACCGTACGGACAGTCCCAGCGGATACCTACCTACCTACCTAGGTAGTCAGTTGTCTTTTGTTACAAAGACCTACCTAGTGAGGTCACGTGGTGGCCTTCCACTTTCCTCCCCACATCCTGCGCCACTTCCAAAGGAACAAACGTCCGGGCTGTGGCGCTGACCGCTTCCATTGGTTGTGGCTGCCCCGTGCCCCCCTTGAATGATAGCCATACCGCGACTCATCGACGCCTCGACCGTAGCTCTCCCCAATGCACCGATCATGGTCCTGACGTCAGAATACAAGTTTGTCACGTTTGGCACTGACAATGGCAGCTTCCAGCCGGCGAGCAGGTCGACCCGCAGCCATGCTATCAAGACCGCCATCCAGAGGGGCTCCTCGGAGATGGGCGCAGATACGGAACTCGTGTCGCAAGACACGGTCAAGAGCAAGGCTCGGCTGAAGGGTCGCTTCAGGCTTGCTGGCACGATCAGCTCGTTGAAATCCTCTCGCCAGAGACAGGCCCAACAACCAACAGCGGTGGAGCAACGCTCTCGAGTATGCACCCGCCCCCCGGTCCAAGCCGTGCCTCGTCTTCTGTTGCTTACCTTTCGCCAGGCTTCGCTGCCCGCGATCGTCATGTCCGACGTCGTGTCATCGCACGTCGCGCTGCCGCCGTGGGTTCAGAGACTGGGCAGTGATGATGCGGATCCCTTCAATACGCTGCCCATCCCGAGTAACCCGTCCGTGGATTCGTTGGTCAAATACTGTAAGACCAGGCAGCGCCTCAGAGCAGACAATGGAGCCTCTTCGTTGCCAAGCTGCTTCAAGGGTTAACTCGGCTGCTCTAGTTATCACGAGGTTTAACCTCAACTCGACGACGACGGACACGCAGAGACCTTGGTTCCCCTACGCCATGCAGAGCTCCCTGATCATGCGCGTCACGCTCTCCTTGGCGGCCGAATTCTTGACGGCGACCTTGCCGGCGCTAGACCCCAAGCTACAGCGCGAGGGCTACCAGCAGAAGGGGGAGGCGATGCGCATCATCCGCTCTCGCCTCGAATCGCGGGAATCCGCGCGAAGCGCGAGCGATGACCTGTCCGTTCTCGCCGGCGTTGCGATGCTTGGGAGCGTCGAGGTCGGTTATCCCCACGCACACCAGCTACTTTGTCACTGACGCAGGCCGCCCACGAGGTGTCCAGGCATTTCAAGGTCATTTTAGCGCCGCTGATGTCCACCTGACCGGCCTTCACTCCATGATCGAAGCTCGCGGCGGACCAGACACGATCAAACACGATTATATTCTCTGCCGCTGCATCAACTGGTGAGCTCTCGTTCTGACTGGCGAACATAAGTATCGCCGGGGTGTTCGCGCTCACGCTTGGCCCATCAGGATCGACATTCAGGTGGCGTCGGGCCTTGGAAGAGTTCCCAAATTTCCCATGTTCCATACACTCGACAAGGTTTCTCTCCCGCCGTCGGTCGTGAGTCGTGCAATGACGCCTGCCCTCGGTGACCTGGAAAGGCTCGCGGGGCACCAACCCGACGAGGGCGACGAACCGCGCAAGATTTTCACGATGCTCCGGCAAGCAATCTGCTCACAAGCTGGGCTGGTATCGGCGGACACCATCAGGATTGTCATGAACACGGCAGACAGCTCGATACTGCACTTCCTGTATGTGGAGCGCCGCACGGCTACGCCTGTACAGAAGCGCTTTCTGGTGCTGGTGTCGGCTGCACAAGTCTTCCTGTACGCCGTCCTGCGCGAGATCCCAACCACGGGGCACATGATGCGCATCCTGGTAGCGCGGGTGCGCGAGGCCCTGGAGGACGCAGATTCCATCGCCCTCATCTGGGTCTCGCACGACGCTGCGCTGCTATGGGTTCTCTTCGTCGGCATAGTGGGCTCCGGAACAGCCCAGGACCGTGAGTGGTTCACATCGCGGCTCCTCGAGGTGCTGCGAAGAGCTCGAGACACGCTGCCGCCGGAAAGGTGCAATCGCGAGGCCTTGCAGCAACAGCTTGCCGCCTTTCTCTGGCGTGATGAGTCCTGCCTGCCGGTGCTCGACGAAGTTTGGAAGGATTGGGACCGGGGGGTCACATGAGGACCCATGCATCTTGCCATCTCATTCTGAGGTGCCCAGCCAACCACGGCGAAGCAATTAGCGGGAAATGGACTGACTGGTCCGTTCAACGAGCGCTGCGCGGGTCGGAGTGTAGCTAGTACGTCGTTCCGCTCTTCGGCGAAGGAATGGCCGGGATGCCCCGTCACGAAGCAATACTGACCATTGATGCGTTCGTCCGACTGAAACGAGGCGTAGGTGGCACGAATCATTGCATGCCATGAGAAGGGGCGGAGGGGGGGGGGCCGCAACATGTCGCTTTTAATCCTCTACTATGTTGTAAGTCGCTACACTAGGGTGTCTGGAGAGAATGAGGGTGCCCACCGCGCGCTGCAATTCCCTTTCGGGGTCCCGAGGATCCCTTCGAACATAACTCGGCCTGTCCCCGCAACTTACCCCGGATTCCATCACACAATTGGAATTGCCAATTGCTTCGTCCCATCCCCCCTCCCAAGGTCCCCTCTCCCCTGCGCTTGTCCTCACCTGCCATGTCCTGGTTCCTTGCAGAGGACCCAGGAACGAGAAGTAACCCGTCGCAAGCCGGGTCGCCTGTGAGGCTCGTTCGGATTCGCGGCACACCAGGCGCGTCTCCGTGATGCATCAGCAAACATTGCTGTCCAGAAACGGCGTAGGCCAAAGACTACCTTCTCTTGTTAAGTGTAACAAATGTACCGACGTTGGCAGCGTGTTGGCAAGGCATTGACGACTGGTGCAGACATTTTGCATGGGTCGACGGTCGGCGGTTGCAGTCGCCGCCTCGCGTGGCATCGATCAAGTAGACGAACCTACGGGTGGTCACTGGTCAACGAACGCCCAACCAGACCCCAAACAGTTATCGCTACGGTTCCGGGTTGGTAATGAGAGCATGTCAATTCATCTTGCCCTGAGATGAGTTAACCATTCACGGCGCTCCAAGACCGGCGGGGATGGAGGAGGACCGTTGCTTGCAACATGGATATGGCTGTCGGGTCCCGGACCCAGACTCGAAGAAAAGGTCTCTCGCGACCGGATGCTCGAGATCTCGCGTCGCCAACTGCGCGAACGACGGGATCAACAGGGGCGCTACCCTCCGGGATCAAGGGCCGAAGTGTCGACAAGTATCTTCACTCCCAGAGCGATCTTCTAGAAGCCTTCCCAACAGGCGACCCAGACAGGGATCTCGACTCGAGCAAATCGGGATTCTACGGGACCGACGGAAGCGCTATTACGTTTTCCACTGCACTTCTTGCCGCCACTGCAGGTGGGGTGGTGTGCGTGGGCCACCCCTGCGCGTCCAGGCAACGCTGCAACAAGCCATCGCCAACCGTCGGCAGGGTGGGCGGGCAGCCTATGGGAGACTTTTTCTTCTTCCCTTTCTTTCCAAGACGGACGGCCCTAGGGCCCCTGGTTCGGCAATCGTCTGAAAATTGAGCCTCACGTTCTTGGCCCAACGTCTGCGCGCTAATAGTGTCGTGTACTACGCCCTACATAAAAGATAGCTAGTCGTAGCAACTCTGGCACCGTCAAGAAGAGACGCTGCAACTCTTGAGGCGTGTCCACTCTCTCTGAGCGACGAAAAAGATGGGCCACTCCGCAGACCCAGCGCATTCCCCAGCCATGCTACCATTCTGCGTAGTGTATTGGTGTGCTAGTAGGTCCCTTCCCAGCTTAACCGGTCGTATTTCGGGGTTGATCGTGGGTATGAACTGACTCAAGGGGCAAGGTGAGGCCACTCTGCGGCTCTGCTGCTGGGGCCATTATGTAAAGACGAGGTCAGAAAATCCACTCTATTACGATGGCAAAACTCATCCAGTTGCCTCGGTCCCGCAATTGTATCACGACGCCCTCGAGGCGACCTTGTTTTCCTGACAGCGCAAAACCAAAAAAAGTCAAAAGGTTCAGTTCACTTTCGCTCCTGGGAAACTAGGAACGCCAGACGGCGTCTGGAATCTCAGGGACGCCAGTCGATTTCGCGGGGAAGCTCTGCAACGGTCTAATTCCCCCGCAAAGTCAAGACGCACGGAATCCACGGGGATGGGACGAGCCTTCATATCAGCGACCTGGGAGTGGGAGACGGCAGACCTGGCCGCCCGCTCTCGTCATAGAGCAGCTGCCGGCGTCACCGCTCCCCGAGATCGCGGGGGGCCATAGATAAGACCCTTGCTCAAGCTTGCCGGGTCTAGTCTCATTGAGTTCATTCCAACTCGGCCAGTCGAGGCTTCAAGCCCTCGGTCTGACTCCGGGGTCGGTGCTGGTGCTCCGCCCTTTGCCACCATATATGCTCCTTCTGTCTTCCCACCTGCTCGTGCGGTTTTCTCTCTTCTCTTGTTGTCCAGTCCAACCGGCCATCGACTCTCTCTCGCTCTCTCTCTCGCCGTCCCTCCTCAACTTCCGCTTGACCAGCTCAACCCGGTCGCCCCTTCTGTGTGTGCGTGTGCGTTTGTGCTCTGTGCGTGCGCCATCGCCAACGTCAACTCCTCCACTCGCAAACC
Organism: Colletotrichum sojae; assembly: GCA_014235955.1. Lineage (NCBI taxonomy): Eukaryota > Fungi > Ascomycota > Sordariomycetes > Glomerellales > Glomerellaceae > Colletotrichum > Colletotrichum sojae. The sequence continues at coordinate 18,727 of WIGN01000530.1, forward strand.
TTGTTCCTCACTGACTACTCGTGCGCTCACCGGCAACCGCACACCATGGATCACGACCAAATCCGCCAAACTCGTGGGGCCGAGTCCAAGGACGCCAAGTCGGAGGGCGCTGTCGTCGCCCCTCAGTTCTCTCGGGATGCTGTCTTCCCTGGCGAGGTGGTCGGCGAGGTTACCGACCTCAACCGGGCCGACCTTGAGAAGCAAAAGGCCGCACAAGGAAGCGCGCACTTCCACCGCCTTGGGTGGAAACGCCTGACCGTCGTCCTCATCGTCGAGGCCATCGCCCTCGGCAGTCTGAGTCTCCCCGCCGCTTTCGCCACCCTCGGCATGGTGGCCGGTGTCATCCTGTGCATCGGGCTCGGTCTCATCGCCATCTACACCAGTGACGTCGTCGGCCAGGTCAAGCTCAAGTTTCCCCACGTTTCACACTACGCGGATGCGGGCCAGCTGATGATGGGCCGCTTTGGCTACGAGCTCGTCGGAATCATGTTCGCCCTGCAGTTGACCTTCCTGGTTAGCTCCCACACCCTCACCGGTGCCATCGCCTTTGGCAACATCACCGACAACGGCGCGTGTTCCATTGTTTTCGCCGTTGTATCAGCCATCATCCTGCTGTTGCTCGCCATCCCCCCCTCCTTCGCCGAGGTCGCCATCCTCGGTTACATCGACTTCGTCTCCATCATCTTGGCTATCGGCATCACCATGATCGCCACGGGCATCAACAAGGACAGCATCGCCGGTGCCGCCTGGTCGGCTTGGCCGAAGGAGGGTCTTACCTTCGCCGAGGCCTTCATTGCAATCACCAACATCGTCTTCGCCTACAGTTTCGCCATCTGCCAGTTCTCCTTCATGGACGAGATGCACACGCCGTCTGATTACGTCAAGTCCATCTGGGCCTTGGGTCTTATTGAGATTTTCATCTACACCCTCACCGGCGCTCTCATCTACGCCTTTGTTGGCCAGGATGTCCAGTCTCCCGCCCTCCTGTCGGCAGGTCCTCTGATCTCCAAGATTGCCTTTGGCGTCGGCTTACCCGTCATCTTCATCTCGGGATCCATCAACACCACTGTGGTCGGCCGCTACATCCACGGACGCGTCTACAAGGACTCTATTATCCGCTTCATCAACACCAAGATGGGCTGGATTACTTGGCTGGTGCTCATTACCATCATTACCATCATCGCCTTCGTCATCGCCGAGGCTATTCCGTTCTTCTCGGAGCTGTTGTCAATCAGCTCCTCCTTGTTCATCTCCGGGTTCACCTTTTACTTCCCCGCGATGATGTGGTTCATGCTCATCAGGGAAGGTCCCTGGTACGCCAAGCACAACCTGCTGAGGAGCGGTCTTAACGGACTCTGCTTCGTCATCGGCATGGTCGTCCTTGTATGCGGAACCTACGCAAGCATTGTCGAGATTGTGAGTCCAACCACCCCCATGCATATTTTTGATTCCAAGAAGGGAGTGCTGACCATGTTGAACGTGCAGATGCACAAGTTCAGAACTGGCTCTATCAACAGCCCCTTTACTTGCGCCGCTCTTGGTTAGAACAAACTTCAGTGTTGGTTAATATATATTCTGTGAATCTTTACACATGTTGTGAATTGTAACATGTTCTGTGGCCGTTTCACGTCGCTTAATGGTTGCACAACAACTTGTGTACTTGTCTATGACAATTCGGCTGCATAGAAGCTTTCTCCTGTCCACCTGAGGGCGAGAGAAACGTAAGAACAAAATGAACCAAATGTGCTCTAAGTCCGTATTGATATTTCGGCTTTTCGTCAGCAGAAGTTGCGTTGAAATTGCAGAATCCAACTGCTCGCCTCTGTATGCATATCTTCAAAGAGGAAATTGAAAAAGCGCAACCTATCTCCATGACTATTATTGGAATGAGAGGCGCCTCGCTACTCTTCCACATCCGGTAGGTGTAGTACTACACTACTGCGCTTTATCAACGTAGGTACAGTCTTGTGTTTTCTGAAGGGAGCAGAGTCCACACAGCCGAGTTACTAACTACCTGGGCGCGGATTGCTTGGGTTATAATTGACGTCAGTGCTCCAAAGTGTCCTTTTCCGAACCCCATAAAAATGCGTATACTATGTGTTTATTTCGTTCATCTTGGTCTGAGGATTCTTCCGAGATGCTCTACCTACCCCAATGCAGTGCCAATCATGTTCAATAGAAAAGCGGGTCCAACTTATAAGCTTCTTTAGTCATTGGTCGGTGATCTCAACCTCACCTTGTTGACCTCGAAACACCAACGCCCCCAGACCCCAAACCACGTCGTCGCCCTTCATTCGCCCGCACCCTTCGCCATGGGCTCCGACGACAAGTCCGATAAGTCCAAAGTGCACAAGCTCGCCCTCAAGGGCAGTGCGAAGCTCGTCGCCGAGTTTGTTAGAACCCCAAACCTCCCATTTCATCACTTCATGGTGTTTCCCAAACACGGCGCTGATTGGTATCATTAAATACAGTTCCAGTAC
>WIGN01000531.1:0-21054 GCA_014235955.1 Colletotrichum sojae
TGCATGACCTTGGCGTCGAACAGCCTCACCACCTGCGCGCTGGGGAACCGCATTCCCACCCGGACCGCCGGCGCAAGCGAGTCGTGCTCATCGCTCGGCCGCACGAGCAGGGAAGGCTTGTACTCGATCGCCAGGCCGGCCGTGTACCGCCCGGACTTGATGAAGTAAACCCGGAAGTCCTCCGGCGTGATGCCATGCTCCTTCCGATACGTCGAGGAAAAGAGCTTCGTAAAGTGCCGGTCAAACTCGATCAGATCCCGCGCCGTCTCCTGCCTCTCCGAAACATACGTCTCCAACACGGACGGACGCGCCCGGCCTTGGACGACGGCAGCCAGCTTCCACCCGATGTTGTACCCGTCCTGCAAACTCACATTCATCCCCTGCCCGGCCTTGGGCGAGTGCGTGTGGCACGCGTCCCCCGTCAGGAACACGCGGTGGTCCTGCGTAAAGCTGTCGGCCAGCCGCTGGCCGATCGAGTAGGCCGAGAACCACGCCGTCTCGGAGATGTCGACGCGGTACGGCCTGAAGATCTGGTCGAGCCGGTCCTTGACCGCCGCGGGCCGGACGTCGGCCGCCGCCCAGCCCGACATCTCCATGTAGAAGCGCACCTTCTCGTCGCCCTCCCGCGGGATGATGATGAGGTTCCCGGCTTTGGACTGCAGGACGCACTTCTTGCGGATGTCGGGGAAGTCGGTGATGGCGTAGACGTCGGTCACGGCCCAGACTGCGTCGGTGCTGTCGCCAACCATTTTGAAGCCGAGGGACTTTCGGACTGCGCTGTGGGCGCCGTCGCAGCCCTGGAGTATGGTCAGCGTGGGATAGGAGGATTATTGAGTGTGAGGGTCTTACCAAGGCGTACTTTGCACGATAGACGCGCTCAACTCCGTCTTCAACGGCGGTCACTTTGACGCAGGCCGCCTGCGGATCTCCCGCCTTGTCGCTGTCGACCTCAACCCGTCTAACATCGCTACCATACTGGATCCGGGACTCACAGCAGCGCCGCTCGATGTCCTCGATCATCAGCTCGTTAATGCGCGCCTGGTTCAGGATGACGTGCGGGAGATGGCTCAGCCCGGGCTCCGTGTCGGGTTCAAGATGCGACCTGCGGATCCCTTCACCGGCCTCGTCGGGTGTCCAAAACGCGAGCTCCAGGACGTGGCAGGCCTCCTTGAGCAGGTCGTCGCCCAGGCCTAGGCTCTCGAGGATCTCCACCGTCCGGCACTGCACGCCGTCGGCCTGGCCCTGCTGCAGCGGACCGTCCCGCCGCTCGAGGATCTTGAAGTCGACGCCGCAGCGGGCCAGCCAGACCGCGGCGCAGAGGCCGGCGGATCCGCTGCCGCATATGAGGACGTCCACTTGCTGTTCTTCGGCCATGTGGGGGGAGCGGAACGGGGAGATACGCCCTGGCTTCTTTTTCTTCTTCGCTCTCGTGATCGGTTCCGCTTGTCAATGCGCAGGGGGACTCGACGAGACTCTCAGACCCTTAGTCACGATGCTTGAGGGGTTCTGTGTAAGTTGGATCTGGGAGGGCGGGGTTATCTTTATCTCCCGGGGGGAATCTGGTCGTGCGGGGTGACCTGCGAGATGGAATGCGTGGCGCGCGCTACCCCTCGGCCACAGTTGACCCCAGGCAGATCCGAAGGTAGCCGGCGGAGGGAGTTGCATAGGCATTGTTGGAGTTTTGGGGATTTGGGAAACGACAACTTGCCGGATGTCAGTCATGTGACGCCAACATCAAGGTTGGCTATGTAAGAGTTGGGAGAGAGAGACCGGCTGACAAACAGAAAGATGTCATATCATCAAAGAATGGTTATGGAGCATATACATATGAAAAGCCATGTTTGAATTAAAGAAAAGAAACACTCAGATGTAGACCCAATATTGATGATACAAGTTCGAAAGAAACACCCAAACCACTCATTCAATAATACCCATCATCGAAAACTTAAAAATCGAAACTGTAGAGCCTATGAGTCAAAAGATGTTCCAGCGGAGGTCAATGTTGTGCACTCACATCATCTAGCCGTGGAGGAGAGTCGAAAGTCGCCCTCTGGTGTGCTCACCATTGTATTCCGTCCTTGCCCTCCGAGGGGCTGGGCGTCCAACCAATCATCCGATCAATCTCCTCGTGGGTGTACCCCTCGGCAAGCAACTCCTCGCGAATCCCACGGAAGGGCTTCTCCCACCGGCCCAGGGCGTCGCTCTCCTCGCGCTTCTCCACGGGAGCGGGCATGACCGTGAGGTCGTGGGTGATGTCCTCGGCAGTGTACCCGGCGTCGAGCAGCTCCTTGACGATGGCTCTGGCGATCTCCTTCTCATCGAGATCACGCTTCTGCGCGGGACAGCTAGGGCCCTGGTTAGCCCCGTTGGGAGGGGGATCCTGGTTATGCTCGGGAGAGCCGTCGCCTCCTTTGCTTTGACCGGTGCCGGGCTGAAGTCCGTTGTTTACCTGCTGAGGTCCGTCGCCGCTGCCGTTGGGCTTTCCCGGACCGTCGCCACTGTCGGGGGTAGGCTGCTTACTCTCGGGGGCGACGGGGCCGGGAGCTAGCTGCCAGGAAACGTCTCGCTTCGAAGCAGAGGCATGATCTTGCTGCGGGGGCTTCATCTTCTCGATGGCCTCGCGAATTCTCTTGAGGATGTCGCTGATCTCCGAGCGGCTCTGCAGGTCCCGCGGCTGTCTGTCGCCGTGCTCGGCCGCCTCCTCCAGCTTCTTCTCGGGGATCTTGTGGAGCCTGTCGTTTAGGGTGACGGAGCGGCTCTGGAGCTGAGGAATGGCCTTGGTCAGGGGGTTATGCTTCGGGGCCGTCTGCGAGGGAACGTCTCCGCCTGAGCTGTCCGGGGTCTGCTCAGCCTTCTGACCGGCGGGGAGGTTCTTTCTCGACTCCCTGATCGCCTCATCGATGGCGTCGCGGAACTTGTCCATAATGGGACGGAGGAAGCGGCTCTGGAGCTGGGGTTCAGGAGCGGTCTCGGTCAGGCCATCGTCGGAACCGGCAGTCTTGATCGGCTTGGGAACGGGCTCCTCATTTCCGAGTACGGGCGGGCGTAGACGTGGGAACCTGTGCCCGGGATGGTTTTTGAGTCTGCGCCACGGGTTCTGGCTGCCCTGACGATCCGAGGCCGGCTCCGAAGAGCGGCTGTGCAGGGGCGGGGGTTCATCGTATTTGAATCCGGGCGGGTATTTCAGCCTGCTACCAGCCAGCCCATCATCGGTGGGCGGCGTTAGGCTTTCCGGGAGCTGCCCATTGACCGCGTCCTGGGTGTCGCGGGCGTCCAGCTGCCGCTCAGGCTTCCAGCTGCGACTGCTCTTTCCCTTGTGGGGCAACGTCTTTTTCCTTTCTCCCGGTCTTTCCTTGTTCCAATCGTGCTGCTGAGGAGCCTCGGGCTTCTGGTCCGGGAGGTCCGGGAACAGGTCGGCGATCGGCAAGAGAAGCTTGAGCAGGCCCTCCGGTTCCGCGTCGCGCTTGGCCCAGTTCTGGCCGCCGACCGGGTTCGCGCCGGGGTTCGGGTTGGCCGACTGCTGGCCGCCGACCGAGTTGCCGCCGCTGTCGCCATTGGTGGCGTCGAGGATGGCATTCCAGGTTGAGGAGTCGAGGGCCGGGCGCGCCAGGGTGCCGCTGGCGGAGAGGAGGAAGAGGGCGGCAGAGATGTGCATGGTGAAAGACCAGGCGGGTTTTGTGTGAAGGAGTGGAAGTTCCAAGTCGAGAAGCTCGTAGATGGTTTGCTTGGAAGGTCGGAGTGTGTGATGATGATGAGCGTGTTGGGAAGTAGTCAGAAAGCTGGGAGATGCTCATGGCTTTATACTCGAAGTTCAATGTCAAAGACTTTACTTCATGTCGTGGAGAACTACTACTCATCGTCTCAGTGCAAATCTGGTTACGAGCTTGGCCCACAACATCACGAGAAGGATCTAAAGGATTGCGTGCAGTTTGGAGTCCATGATGGTCGACCCCAATGTCTCGTCCAAGTGTATATGCACGTCTATTCAGTGTGTAAGCCCATCTAGAGTTGGCATTCCATCGTGGGGCCATGCCGCGCTTCGAACTCGGAAACAAGCGTGACAGGGCGAATTTGGGCCGCATGGCTGATTGTTCGTGTGGTTTACACCCCAAAATCCCAATAGACGATGATGGGACCCTTGCTGCTGACTCCCGCACTCACATACCTACGCATGCCCGATGTGGAAAGATGTAGCTAGAGAATACAACCGGTCAATGGTTCAACTTCTGTCATGCCTCTTACCACTTGTCGTTATAGCAAGATCCCACATGGATAATGATTCTGCGCGCGCGTTCGTAGAAGTTTCGAAATAAACCTCTACGCTTGGTACAGAGTGCTGTGTTTCTGTAGGTCAGGAAACACCACCAATGCAGGGCGGCACGGGAAGATGCAGGTCCACGGCGTTGGTCGCCCACGGAACAGGAGTCACCCGATACAACCAGGGCAAACCAATCCTTGTTCTCGCTAACCCCCTACTGCGCTGACTGGCACTCAACTGCCCATACCTGCGCCCCGGCCCGTCAACACTCAATCCCCATTACGAGCGATAACACACAATGAAGACTCTGAAAGGATCAATTGACAATCATCGGTGCCTGGAGGTGAAACGTTGGGGTTCAGGGGCGGCATCGGGCGAGACCGTGTGGGCATGGAGTCAGCGCACGCATTTTGGTACGACAACTTTAAAGTAGCCAAGTTAAACCCCCAACCCATGAGCCGCAACTCCGCGTCAAGAATAAAGACCAAACTAATATTCCCAATCCTTCGTCGAAAGAGTCGTGTGGGGGAGCCGTTCAGCTTACTTAGTCGCCGGGCGGAAACACCTGTTCGGGAGAGATCCTTCTCCGCCGGCACAGCCACGATACGACCCGCGAGATCTGTCAACCCCTGCATCGAAAACTTGGCCGCGTTGGCAATGGGGGCTTTTTCTTATTTCTTTCTTCATTTGTTTTCCAGAAAGAAGGTCGGAAAAAATAGGGGTAGATTCGGTGGTCGAAAAGTCGGCATCTGAGGATGGATCGCGAGATGTTCTCAGCAAGGTCGGGCGGAACCTTGGATGTCGCCAAGCATATCTTGCGCCTAGAGTGAGTGGCCTGCTGTAAGTGCATCCCTGCTGCCAACTCTCGAATTGGACATTGAGAGAGGCATTCTCGAGCTCTCTCAAGAGTCGGGCAACGGCAAATGAACCTGATTATTGGGGGTCTGTCTACATATTCGTCGAGGAGTGACGTGCTGCTTCAACTTAAGCCCCTCCAGTTGCAATACTCAAACAATCCAGACTCTGTGCTGTTATCTCCCAGCTGCGAGGTTTCCGTGCATCGCTCCATTCTCAGCCTAAGTCGCCATGTTCAACACATCGTCATACCCACTCTCAGCAAGCCACTCCCGAATAACATCATCCGTAAACTGGTCCGGCGTAGCGGCGTCAAACAAAAACGCAAGAGGATCCGCTTCGGCCTCCCTCCCCACATCCTCGCCGCCGCCGCCCCCGACTCCTCCTCCCGGCAGAGGGGGGCCGAATTGCCCGACTCCGCCCATCGACACCTCCTCCACCCTCGCCACGACCGCGGGAGGCATCGCCGCCCGACCCGCAGCGGCCAGCTGCGCGACGTCGTCGCACTGGTACCACTCCCTCGCGAGCAGCTGCGCGGCCCGCAGCGCGCGGTCGCTCCACGCGCACCACGCCGTGCGCAGGTCCCGCAGAGCGTCGATGCAGGTCTGCAGGTGGTGGATCGCGAGGTGCCGGCGGGGGTTCGAGGGGCGGGCGTCGATTAGGTGGATTACCACTGCTGAGAAGCAGAGGTGCACTGCCGCGATGGGGATGCGGCGCTGGTTGAGTATCCGTGTGAACGTCGTGCTGTAAAGGGAGGGGGAGATAGACTTACGAGGGTGTACTGCTGCTTGTATATACGCAGAAGCCTTGCGATTTCTGCCGCCGAGTGTCGGCATGTTTCCATGTGCTCGTTGGCGTACTCGTCCTGATCATCTGCGGCTGCGTCGTCGGTGGATGCGCTTCTGCTTATGGAGCGTCTTGTCCTCCTCCGCTTTTTCATCAGGGGTTTATGAAGGAGGATTAGGTGGGCGTGATATTGTACGCTGTGTAAGTCAGAGAGGGATGTCCATCTTCCGTTCTCGATGCTGCAGCAACTCACTGAAAGAGGCAAATATGAGGCAACATCGGGATCTTCGGCGAAGCTGGTAGACGCAAGTAACTCGGAAGCGCCCTGTAGTGCGAGCGCAGCTCGACGTCCGTCTTGCTGACGATGTCCTCGATCTCCCGGGGTGTGAGCTTGCTTCTAACGGCGTAACTGCAAAATATGTGAGCGATCGTGGGATGTCAACGCTGCAGTTGATACTCACATAACGTCCATGGCCTCGCAGGCCACGGTGAAGGTCTCAGAGACGTGGTGCGCAGTCGACGAGATGTGCGAGTGCGCTCCCAGAGGCGCCCCGGCGCGGAGCGGCGAGCCTGAGGTCGGTGTCCACGGGGCGAATTCCTCGTCGTTGTCTATACTCGGCTTTGGGCAGGTTATGCTCGACTTTGGGGTACTGCTTGGCCGGCCGAGGCAGAGCGAGAAGAGTCTAGATAGGTATCAACACACTGAAAAGAAGTTGTGTTAACGAAAGATGGGAAGGCCTACTTGTCTACGACATAGCATCCCCACCAAGTCACCTTTCTCGTCTCAACTTCGGTCTCAGAGAGCAGGCCTGAAGCCGTCCACTCGGAACAGTCGAGGTTTAGGCCGAGGTTGTGCGCCATTCTCGTAGCGTTTCCTGCATAAACTGATAAGCATCAAGGGCAACTCAAATGCAACAACAGCGAGTTGACCCACCTGAGTACAACCAGCCCAGTGCCTCTTTTCCGTCAGACATAATCCTCAGCGCCAGCAAACACGCAGCCTGAACGGTCGTAATCGTCGGCGCCTCGCTCTCATACAATAACAAAATCTTAGCATGCTCGCAGAATGCATCGCCGGCGGTGCTCGGATCTTTCGGATCGGACCTTAGCTCCGGGCGATCCGAGTACCTCGCCGCGATAGCAAAGACGGACGATAAGAGCAAAGGGGAGCAATACTTCCCCTTGTCTTCCCCCCGAAGGCTCCGCAGGAACGCGCCCTTATGGATCACGTAGTTCCATGGGTTCTGCCAGCGCCAGTACAGCTCGAGCAGGTGCTCGCGAAGCTCGTCGGGAACGGCGGCGGGGGCGTGCAGGCCCAGCCGGGAGGCGGCGGCGATGCCTTGCCTCTGCAGACGGAGAGTTGGATCATGGGTTGCTGCCGGCTGGAGGGGTTCGCGGACGAGGTTGTAGCAGGACTGGGAGCCGAAGTAGTGCAGTTGGCCGTCGTCGATGACGTTGAGACGGCCGACCATACCGGCTAGCTCTGAGAGGGGGTCGTGCTCGTCTTCACCAGTGCTATCGTCCGGATCCGGGTCATCTGCTCCGGCGTCTTCTCCGGAGACGGGGATAGCTGTGGACGGTTGCGAGCCGAGGGATACTACCTGAGCTTCTAGGTGTCGGATGCGCGCTTGGAGCGACTCGACATATTTCTTACTCGGAGGTCTATCGCGGTCAGCCAGGTGTCTTGAAGACTGAGTTTGGAGTTGCGAGGACTGACCTGCGCTTGTTTTCTGAGTGCTGGAACTCGCACTGCGTTCCCCTCTTCGTGCAGGATCCGCACACGGGTTGCTGTCCATCGCACTGGCGACCCATCAGTCCGTGTAGTTCCGCGATTTCTAACCTGATGCTGGCGAGTTGGGATGACACTCTTGGGAGACTTACGCGCATCCGCCTGCGGCGACAGGCGAGACAAGCGAGAGAGACGCGCTGCCTCTTCTTCCCGTCCGCTTTCGGTTCCGACATGGCCGACATTGTGTGAACGAGGTTGAGTCGTCCTACACGTACCTCGCGCCGTTGAAGTTGTGGGTAAGGTGGCTTTGTTCGGTATGCTAGAGATGGCCGGGATGTGATCATGGGTCCACGGCTATAGAGAACCAAGGCAGAGTTCAGACGATCCCGAACGGGTTTCCCCCGCCTTCCGGACTAAACAAAACTTTAATTTGATTAGCTGCTAAACTTCTCTTAGCTGAAACCCCCCCGCTGCTGACGAATCATTCCAGGATCGGTTATCTTCCCCGCATGTCTGTCTATTGTTGCAACCGCCAGATGTCTACAGACTGTGTTATGAAATATCTAGCAACGGTCCATGATACCGTGATTGTGGTTTTACTCTTCTGTATCGTGGGGATACACCGTCCCGCCTTGCCGACGAATCTCGTCCATGATCTCCATCACCCTGATAGTCTCGGCCCAGGGCATGACGTCGCTCTGCAGCTTGCCCGCCAGCACGTCGAGGGCGGCGTTGTCGGCCTCCCAGTAGTATCCCCGGCCGACCGGCTTGTAATTGTACCTCTTCCCCGCATCCCTCTTCACGATCCCCGCATACTGGTCCCGTAAGAACTTGGGGTATACCGTGAAGGCCTCGGGGTCCGAGGGGACGGTCCCGTGGACCTCGACGGAGCCGTCGGTCCCCTGGATCCGGGCGAGTACGTCCGGGTTGCCCGTCGCCATCGTCGTCGACGTGATGACCCCCTGCCGGCCCGTGGACGGGTACTGCAGGATCACGCTGGTCGTCACCTCCACCTCGCCGCAGTGCGTCTGAGCAGCGAAAATCTTTGGCCTCTCGGACTCCTTGGGCGTGCCGGGGTCGAGGCCGAGCATGGCCCACGTCAATGTATAGATGCCCAGGTCGAGCAGCGAGCCGGCGCCCAGGTGGGGCTGCTTGTACCGCGAGTCGTCCGGCAGGTTTGGGATGTCCATCTCGAGCCCGAACTCGGAGTACACCCGGAACACGTCCCCGATGGCCTTGTCCTCGTGGAGTAGCCGCCGCAGGTCCCGGACGAGCGGCCGGTGGCGGAGCCACATGGCCTCGGCGACGTACACCCCCTTCTCCTCGGCTCTTTTGAAAACTTGCCTCGCGTCGCGCCCGTTCAGCGTGAAGGCTTTTTCGCACAGCACGGGCTTGCCGGCCTCGATTGCATCGAGGCAGTTTTGCTTGTGGAAGGCGTGCGGGGTGCCGATGTAGACGATGTCGACGGCCAGGTCTGTGTACACCTCGCTGTAGGAACCGTAGATGGCGGGCTGGCTTGACGGGCAGTATTTCTTTGCAAAGTCGGTTCCTCTGTCGAAGGAGGAGCTGCCGATGGCTTGCACGACGTGTCTCACTCTTGCGTCTGGTCGCGAGATGAGCAGATCCTCAACGAACCAGGAGGATATCATCCCCGTGGCTGGCGGTGGTCAGCCCATGCTTGTCTTTCGATGTGCGGCGTCGAGGAGAGAAACTGACCGATGATGCCCCAGCGAATCACTGGTAGTTCCGACATTGTGAAGTTTTGACTCGGCGATACGCTAGTGGACTCGAGACAGGCGGGAGAAAGATGGAGAGAGTCGTATCGTAAGGGAGGCCGGTGTTGTTTTTCGGAATCCAGTTTCCGAGGCTGTGTGACACAGGGCGTTCTTATATATACTTGTGTGACGGCTCCGGTCGAGAGTCGGGACCGGCCCCGATTCTAACGGCATTCGGCATTCCCCCCGTGACGTCAGCTTGCGCCTTTATATACTGGTCTGCAAGTCACCGATTCGACCATTTTCGCCGGCGCTGCCTGCATTCGTCGAGGACGGCAGCGTTTCCCTGCATCAGCTCGGAAATAGAAACGCCGCCGGACAACGGTTTCCTAGCCCATGTCAGACATATCCGCGTTGCAAAGACGTATGTCACCGGCTGAACCATTTAGCATCTTGGGACGACAACACCCTCGGACCCATTTACTCCAATTAAGCTTCTGTCAACCCCCACGACACAAAAGTCCCGGTGTAAGCGATGGCGTCACCAAAGACTCTCAATATCGGCGTGGTGGGCATCGGTCGCATGGGTCAGAGCCATGCGATGAACCTGCTGCGCCTGGTGCCCCGGGCTAAGCTGACGTGCGTCTGCTCCCCGGCCCAGGCTGATCTCGACTGGGCCGCGGCCAACCTGAAGCCCCATGGCGTGAAGGCGTATTCCACTTTCGAAGAGATGATAGAAAACCCCGGTCTACAGGCCGTCGTCATCTCATCCATCACGGCGTTGCACATGCCCCAAACCCTGGCGGCCATCGAGAGGGGCATTCACGTCTTGTGCGAGAAGCCGATCTGCAACTCCATCTCAGAGGTGAGCTCGAGCTACGAACGAGTAGTAAAACTGTACTGACTCTCCCCAAGCTGGAGGCATTATGCGCGAGGGTCGAAGCCAACCCCGAGACCAAGGTCATGGTCGCCTTCGTCCGCCGCTTCGACGACAGCTACCAAGACGCCCTCGCCAAGATCAAGGCGGGCAGCATCGGCCAGCCCTTCATCTTCCGGTCCCACGCCGCCGAGAAGCTCGACCAGAGCCCCTTCTTCCACCAGTACCTCAAGAACTCGGGCGGCATCTACCTCGACAGCGCGATCCACGACATCGACCTGTCCCTCATGTTCCTCGGCGAGGACTCGGCGCCCAAGTCGGTCTCCGCCGTCGGCACCGCCAGCTTCTTTCCGTTTCTGGCGGAGGCGGGCGATGCGGACAACGCGGTCGGCGTGTGCGAGTTCTGGGACGGGAAGGTCGCGCACTTCTTCCACTCGCGGAGCACCGCGCACGGGTACGACAACGTAACGGATATTTTTGGCACGAAGGGGAAGTTGACGGTGAATGCTACCCCTAGGCGGAACCGGGTTGAGCTCTGCGACGGGGACGGATTTGTCAAGATTGAGCCTACGCCGTCGTGGTATGATCGGTACGTTGATGCGTTCGTCATCGAGGCGAATGCCTTTGTGGATGCGGTGCTTGACGGCCGGGAGGTGCCGATCCCGCTGCGGTCTGCGGTCACGTCGCTTCGGATAGCGACGGGGCTGCAGGAAAGCTTGAGGACGGGGCAGAAGGTCTTCTTCGACCGGCAGGGCAAACCTATCGGGGCTCAGGCACGGATCTAGGGGGGCGATGGCAGGGACTTTCACTCTGTTCGTCCTGGCCAAGGGTCTTGGGTCAGAACTGCGGGTGGTGGTCTGAATCTGGCCATCAAAATCCGCACGAATGGCATGGACTTGCAGGCCAAAAAGCAAGTAAGTATATGAGGTAGATCCGTCCGTCAGCCCTTTTGTCGTCTGGCTACATGAACACACTCACCCCCCACATTAGTCGGGCAACGCGATTGCCAAGTCAGTCATCCGGGGGAATTAGGGCCAAGCGGCTTGAGGCTGATGTGGTGGGTTATTCCCGATCCTTGGCTCTTCTTGTACGACACCAACTGGCTTACACGGAACTTGACGGATACCCAAACACGATCACATATATAAATCTTGCTTAGAGTCATTGTATTTACCCTTCCAATCTTGAGATTTTGAATTGTTCGTCGCGAAAATTTACATTCAATTCACTGATACCAAATCAACCCTCTCCAATGACGATGTCAGAGTCGCTTGACATGTCCAAACACAACCATCAGAATCAGCATCAGACACCGGATGGGCGCGCAGATGCCGCATCTCCAGCCTCAAAAGAACATGACTCACCAATTAGGCACCAGGAAGCAGAAGTCGCCGCCGCCGAAGCACCGATGAAGAAAGACCTCCGCTTCTGGACCATGTTCCTCGCCATCGGACTCTGCCAATTCCTCGCCGCCCTCGACGCAACAATCCTCTCAACAGCGCTCCCAACCATCATGGGCGAGCTCGACTCCGGCGAGCTGTACGTCTGGGTCGTGAACTCGTACCTCCTCGCCTCGACGGCCTTTGGTCCCATCTTCGGCCAGGCGTCCAACATCTTTGGCCGGCGCGTCCTCACCATCCTAGCGGTCCTGCTCTTCGCCGCCGGCAGTGCTATCTGCGGCTCGGCCGGAAACACAGTTCAACTCATTGTTGGTAGATCGGTACAGGGCATCGGCGGCGGCGGCTGCGTCGTGATGCCTGAGATTCTGATCTGCGACCTCGTCAGCCTGCGCGAGCGCGGAATGTACGCCGGCATCTTGGCTGCCGCCTGGACTGTGGCTTGCCTCGCGGCGCCCGTCATCGGCGCGGCTCTCGCGGAGCGGGCGACTTGGCGCTGGATATTTTACATGAACCTACCCATATCCGCCGTCGTGCTCGTTCCCGTTGTGCTCCTGAAGCAACGTTACCCGCACCAGGGGACTCTCTGGCAGCGTCTCCGAAGGATCGACTGGGCAGGCAACGCAATACTCGTCGCGTCTGTCACGTCGCTTCTTCTATCCCTCACCTGGGCTGGCACACTGCATCCCTGGTCCTCCTGGCGGACCATCGTCCCCATGGTTCTCGGGCTTGTAGGCCTCGGCGGCTTCGTCTACTTCGAATCCGGACCCTGGCTATCCGAGCCAACGATGCCGGTCCGCCTCTTCCAGAACTGCACCTCCGCCGCCGTCTACGTGACTAGCTTCCTACACGGCATCCTGCTCTTCTGGGTCGGCTACTTCCTCCCCATCTTCTTCCAGGCCGTCGGCGCCGCGTCGCCCATGCGCTCCGCTGTTCTCGTTCTCCCTGTGCTCACAGTCGGCGCGCCGGCCGGTCTGCTCGCGGGCGTAGCCACCACAGTCACTGGAAAGTACAGGCCGTGGCACTTCGTCGGCTGGGCCCTCACCGCCGTCGGCCTGGGTCTCTTCGCGCTGCTGGACGAGCGGTCTCCGCTCGGCTGGTCGGTCGGGTTTCAAGTGGTGTTTGGTTTTGGCTTCGGTGTGTTGTTCACCACGTTTCTGCCCGCTCTGCTCGCGAGCCTTTCTGATGCGGACGTGGCCGTCGCGACGGCGACGTGGATCTTTGTGCGGAATTTGGGGTGCATTTGGGGCATCGCTATTCCGGCGGCCGTCTTCAATACGCGTACGGACCGGTTGGTGGCGGCTTTGCCGGACGCGGCGCTGCGCGAGATGCTTGTGAGAGGCGGCGCGTATGAGCACGCCACGGCGGCGTCTGTGGGTTTGTTCCGAGCAGTGCCGGAGCTGTACGGTATGATTGTCGACCTCTACGCCAGTAGCCTCAAGCTTGTGTGGTTGGTCTCCATCGCCTTCGCGGTTTTGGGGTTTTTCTTGACGTTCCTTGTAGAGGGCTTGGGGCTGAGGAAGACCAACGATACAGAGTTTGGATTGAGCCCTCCCCAGGCCGCCCGGAATGAGGTGTGAAGATCCTAGGCGGCAGGTTGATTGTGTTGGTTTCAGTTTAGCTAGCAATTCCCAACTCTTGGCGTATTCGTAACTGCACATGGACTCTCGGTCGGATATTAGCAGTCACAATGTCTCAACGTAACAACACCGAAAGTGATACTACGAATCTCGAACACGCAGACAAAGACGAGCTGGGTTTCTGACCTCGTAGACTTGAAATATATTTGATGTCTTTATATGATCTGTCTTTATCATCTCCACCTCGAATCGTCTGAAGGTCTTATTCAGCAAACGTGTTGCGCAGGCGCACGTGCGATTCGTCATGCTCGCGCGTCAAGGATATCCCAGAGAGAGTCTCCGCAACCAGACTCCTAGAAACCAGGACCGGGTGTCCTCAACACCAACGCATGAATTGACGGTACCGAATTCAGGTCGTATCCGAGGACCCGCAGTTGTCAATGTCTCACGGCTCTTACGTTCCGAAGGTGATACAGGTATCAAGTATCGAGCTTCTTTGACCGCCCTTCCGCCTCCCCGCGCCGATCCCCCGGATTTTCTGTGCAAATGGCTTGAATAGAAAAAAAAAACACCAGCCTCTTTTGCTTTTTCAAAGAATATTTCGCATTGGGGTCTTTCCTGCGTTTTCTTGCATGTTTGCACGTCTGATTTGACGAGGGATTTCAACTTGGAAGTGCCCTCTCTTCGTGGTTTGATCTGCTGGTGACGACAACCTCCGACCGCCGTTGCGAAACGTCTTAGCCGGAGACTTTTCTCCCAGACTCCGAAATCTCACATCGACATGCGTTTCTCAACGTTGGCTCTTTTGTTGTCGCTAGCAGCAGAAGCGATCATCGCGGGTACGGAAAGAAGGACTCGCGTTCTTGCCAAGTGACTAATGCATGTGGTATAGCCCCAATGAAGGCAGGAGCTCTTCCACTCGAACTTCTCCCGCGCGAGTTCAAGAACTTCAACAGACGGAAACAGATCTCCCCCGAAGCGCTCGCGGCGAACGGCAAGGCTTGTGTCGTCGACAGCAAGAAGGGTGTTTGCGACAACGGGAGATGCGGCACGTTCGTCGCCCCTACGGGGTTCACTATGATCCGCGGCGGCGAGGCACAGTGTGGAGGTGTCCCATTATGATCGAGGCCATCCCCATGACGAGCTTGGTGTTCATGTTCGACTGTATCTATTCGGCTCATACATAGCGACCAAGAGGGTTACTTAGAGCTTCGAGGTTTAATTCACTTGTTTTGCTAAATCACTAGCAGCCTGCATTCAACTCAACTCACTCGAACATCAATCTGGGTACTGTCGCTACATAGTAACCAAGCCCGCTCCTCAACATTACACTCCGAGCTCCACGTCTTCCCTCAAGGGTCGGCAGCGTAGTGAACCGGCCTCGCGGGGTACTTGTTCACGCGGAGGCTCAGCTGGTCGGGACGGCAGTAGTGCCCGACAATGTCCAGGTTCTGCTTCGCCTTGGCCTTCTCGGACAAGTCGACCTCAGCGTAGAGAATACCCTCCTGGTCCGTCGGCAGCCGCTCCGCGAGCTCCTGGCCCCAGGGTCTGTAAATCATGCTGAACCCGCCCCCAGCTCCGGGCCCGCCCGCGTTGGCATACCCAAGCTCCTCAATGCCGCACCGCTCCCTGCTCTCCTTGGTGCAGACCTGCGTGCACACCGCGACGAAGCACGCAGCCTCAAGAGCCACGATCTGCGAGAGCCGCAGGCTCATCTCGTCCGTGATGTGGCCCGGCCAGGCCGGGTCCGGCGCTCCGTTTGCGGTCGTCGGCTGCGGCCAGATGGCCGGCCAGCTCGCCACGTGCACGTCCACGTCCTGCTCGTACTCGTAGTACCGCAGCATCGTCTGCGTGTGCTCCCAGCAGTTGAGCCCGCCGACGCGGACGTCCGGGCGCGCGGTCGAGGGGACGACGGTCTGGAGGGACTCGCCCTGGCCGTCGCCCCAGTACGCGCGCTCGACGTGCGTGGGCTTGATCTTGCGCCTGTGGTGGACGATGACGCCGTTTTCGTCGATGAAGGACTTTTTGCTTCTGGTGAGTGTGCGGGAATGAGATGGAAAGGGAAATAAGCACCTACCTGGGCGATGTAGAGCGTGTTCTTGTAGCGCTCGCTGTAGCCGAGCACGACGAAGACGCCGGCCTCCTTGACGGCGGCGCAGATGCGCTTCATCTCGTCAGAGTCCTTGACGAGGGAGTTGCGGAAATACTCGTCCATGAAGCCGGCATTTTCGGTGGGAGACTTGGTCCAGATGCTCCTTTCGTCCGTCATGTTAGTCGGGCTGTATTTTCGCACCGAAAGACGCATAGACTCACCACGGATACCCGGGGATGAAGACCTCCGGGAAGCCAACGACGTTGGCGCCCTGCTTGGCGGCCTCTTCTATGAGGGCGATGGACTTGTTGACTCCACCTTCGAGGTCCTGCCAGACCGGCTCGGCCTGGATGGCAGCGATCTTGAGCTTGGGGGCCATGATGTCTTTGGATGTGGTGCGACTGAGTGCTGATGGGGTCTTGAAGCGAAGTGAGGTTGTAGATGATTCCAGTGAGTCCATCGTGCATTCTTCTGAAGCCCAGGCCATCGTGTGCCGCCGGCTTGGTTTATGTATTGCTTGCTCATCAAGGCAGTCTCGTTCGCTCATCCATCATATCATATCTGCATGATATACACCTATCAGCCTGATTATCGGTGTAACGCCGGTACGGCATTATCCTATCACTACAATCTGTAAATCAGTATCTGCGTATCGCGGGGAGTATGATAACCTTCTGATGAACATCACTTGATCCCGCCGGTCGAGCATTACCCTATCGACAACGTGGGTTATCCAGGTCCGATGAGGGGTCCTGTAGCTGACATCCCCGACGTAACCATACCGTCGGTATATCGCATCTTGGTGTTATGAAACTGCGTAAACGGTGAGTGACCGTACCGGACCCGCCTTCGGGTGAGCATTATCCTATCGGCCCCTCCTTGGCCGGACGTCAGCCCCCGCGCGGGGAAGTTATCGCCCCTCCTGATTCGTCGGGGCCCCGACTCTACCATCCGCGGTGTTACGGGGATTCATTGCGGACTCGTTACCCCCGCGAGCCTGGAGGGTTTTACTCACGTCACGGATCTTCTCTACACATGACTAGGCACAGGACTTGGTCATGTCGGCAGTTCGATTCATAAAGCTGGCGATTGGCCGGGCACACAGCTGTTTCGTTGTCGTCGGAGCTCTTAAATAGACTGACAGATATCGGACCATCTGTTCGAGTAGGTTAACGCCGCTCTAAAAAAAAACCGCCGCCATGGAGCCCGAATCCGCGATACCGGAATGGCTCAGGACTGAGAGGACGGTGCAGCCGCGAGCCCCCGAGAGGTTCCAGCTGTCGTACGAGCTCTACACGTCACGCTTCCCACGAGACACAAAGGACCTGGTCTTGGCCGTCATCGGCGCCCAGTACAAGACCAGGGAGCTCGATGACGGTGCCGCCATCAGAACGATATCGTCTTTCATCTCTTCCGCCTCGACCCCGGAATCGTCGCGCCCGGGTTACCACGATTATGCAGCCGTTACGGACAATCGCGGCTTCTTCAATATCGCCGTCTTGGCCTACTGGACGAGCAAGCAGGCCTATGATGACTGGCTCGCGACGAGCGGGTTCGGGGCCTGGTGGGCCGCAGACATCTCCGGCGAGAACCACGGCTGGTTCCTCGAGGTCTTCTACCCGAGCATCGACCGCCTTGAAACCGTTCTCACGACGACCGCGCCGGAGGGCATTTCTCGTCTCGGAGAAAGCGTTTCAGGACCGATTCAAGAACACGTCTACTGGGGCAGCATGCGCGATCGTCTGCCAATCGCGCAAACCGACGAACTCCTCGGAGACCCAGCCGATGCGCAGAATGGAAAACCAGTTGCGAACGGCATCGTAGCCCGTCCCGCGAGAACAAGAGTCGCGGGTAGGAAAAACCTGACAGTGATCCGGTCGGGACAGGACTGGTCCGTCGCGGAGCCCGAAGAGCGCCGGCTCTACGTCGACTCGATGCAGCCGCCGCTCGTCCGGGGCATGGACTTTCTAAGGGACCATGGCAACGAGGTCGGGTGCTTCAGCTGCCGGTTCATGGAAGTCGTTGCTGTCGATCCGGCCACGGGCGTCGCCGGGACAGGGACGGACAAGACGTTCTGCCTCGCGTACTTTGCCAACCTGAGCTCGCTGGAGCGCTGGAGCAGAGAGCACAGGACGCACCTCGCCATCTTTGCCGAGTTTGGGAGGTACGCCAGGGCGATGGGCGACGGGATGAGTCTGCGGCTGTTCCACGAGGTGTTGGTGCTCCAGCCGCAGCAGCAGGTTTTCGAGTATGTCGGCTGTCACGAAGGGACTGGGATGTTGACTAGTTTGTGATGACGTAGGCTGGCCGATAATCATTTGAAGAATAATCGATAACTTTGGAAGTTTCTCTCTCGACTTGTGATGAGCAAAGGTCAATGGATGAGATTGATGTAAGTGGCGTCGGACCAGTCAACTGTCGTTGTGCCTGGCGGGTCAATATTCGTACAGGAGGAAGTTAGCAGGGGTGAACACGATGCTTGTTGGTGCCGGTGGACGTTGACCACTGTTTCCTGTTGGTCGGTGTTGCTGCTGTTGTTGTTGGTTGAAGTTGGTTGTGGGACTGCCTACCGTAGCCGAAGCTTCGCCTCAACTGAGCCTCTCGATTGCATTGCCTCATTGCGGATCGTCCCTGAATTCGGCTGCCCATCCCGATGTTATATCAGCTCTTCACCTCCCAACTAAATAAACCCTGATCATATTTTGCTTCCTCCGTTGTCAACCATACGACCACACAAATCCGCAGCAATGGACGGTGCCTGCCCACTTCCCCTCGAGATCATCCGTCAGATCCTGCCCGAAGCC
The DNA here is from genome assembly GCA_014235955.1 of Colletotrichum sojae. Taxonomy (NCBI): domain Eukaryota; kingdom Fungi; phylum Ascomycota; class Sordariomycetes; order Glomerellales; family Glomerellaceae; genus Colletotrichum; species Colletotrichum sojae. The sequence goes on from WIGN01000531.1 coordinate 18,094, forward strand.
GTGAGAGCACGCGGAATGAAACGCGCTCTTCGCCTGCGCTTCGTAAGCCGGTCGTGGAACCACGACGTCTTGCAGGCGATAGTCGAGTCGGGCATCTACGACCCCGACCCCCGCGTGCACAGTTGGAGAAATGTCCTATGGCCTGTGTTACTGATGCACAAGCTGGGGCAGGCCGACGCCATGCTCTCGCGGCCGCTTCGCGTTATCCGTCGGGTTGCACGGCATATCGTCACCTCTCGCGGCGGAGGCAGCGGCGACGACGAGGGCGAGGCGACCGTGGACCCGGAGGCATTGCAGGCGTGCCTTTGGGAGATATCTCGCCAGTCAGTCAACGCGAATCGGTTCCCGTGGCATCTGGAGTGGTTCCAAAAGCCCCAGAAACCGGTGCCCGTTCTCGACTCGGACGACGACTTTAGGATGGCCCTGATCGCGGGGGCCATCATCACAGATGACCTGGCCATCGTCAAGGAGCTTGTGCCCTCCACAGCCGCCCACCTGTTATACCAGACAGGCTGGGATGAGTCCGAGTTAGTTCACTCCTCTCCATCCTTCCGCTTATGCACCAGCCAGGCGGCGCCCATAGACCGATTCCCGCGGGGCTGACGAAGTATGACTGCAGACCTGTCCTCGGCCTCCCTTTAGACACAGCGGCTTACCTAGGCCGCGAAGAAGCCCTGCGCATAATCCTAGACACCATCAGAAATCCTCACGACCTGGCCGGGGCGCGCATCGACGCCGTGGGATACGCCGTCGACGGGAACCAGCCGGGCACCCTCAAGCAGTGTCTGGACCCCGTTTACCACTTCGAGGAAATGGCCCGGCTGTACGACGACTTCCTCCTGAGGGCTGTGAACATCGCCGACAGCCTCGAGGTAGTAGACCGCATCTACAAGACGTGCAAGGGCAACATGGTCGCGCCCGTCACGCTGGGCGGCGTCTGGGGCCCGCCCCGGGAGCCGCCGCCGGGCGACCCGCAAGCGCAGCTGCGCTTTCAGGGGGACTGGTTCGACACGGCCGTCTACCTGGGCGACCTTCGCGCGATGCAGCACGTGCAGACGCTCGGCCTGCCTCTGGGGTGTTTCGACGGGACGAGGGAGGACGAGGAGGACGAGCGGTACTGCAAGGCCCAGGTGAGCAACGCCGCGCGCGGCGGGCACGTGGATGTCGTGCTGTACCTGCTCGAGCACGGAGAGCCGATCGGGTCGCGGTCATTGGAGGCTGCGAGCGAGCATGGGAACCCCGACATGGTGAGGCTCCTCCTCGAGCGCGGGGCTAGGGATACCTTCAAGCCAGGCAGCGCTTTGGTTGCGGCTGTCAAGAGGGAGCATACGGAAGTCGTGCGGCTGTTGATGGGGTCGGAGGGCGCGCTGGTGGATGAAGATGCTATGCAGCAAGCATTGGAGGCTGCAGAGAAGGAGGGTCTGACCTCCATGGCCGCCGAGCTTCTCAAGGAATACCGAAGCTAGTTACGTTACCTGGGAGTAATTCATAAGATTCGTGGGTCCATGCTTCAGATCTATGTTGGAAATTTGGAAATGAAATGAAAGAAGTGCTCCGGACTGAATTGAAAGCTTCATTGACGCTGCTGTAGTCCATTACAATCTACTAGTGTTGGAACAATGCTTCCAACCGGGGGCCTCGGGAGCCGGCGAATCGATTGCTTCGCGACCCACCTTTTGGACCAATAGGGTCGCGAGGATTCGTCGGTGTTGGCACTCGGCCAACATCTTCAAATCGGCTCTTACAGCCACTACTTTCGTTAATACATCATCATCGCACCCACAACCATACAGGCAATAGGATCTTCGTGATTACTACGTTGCCACGTGGCAGGGTGCAGGCGACCAATAAACCAACAACTAGATTCTGAAGACAATTATGGTTCACCAAGCATACAAAAGAGCCGAACGTTCCTGGTCTTTGTTATTGACCATTGATTTCAGGAGGTAGTATGTCTATTCACCCTGACCTCTTGTAGCTGCAATCAAGTTGGTCGCGAAGACAACTTCATAATCATAGGTGTACAGTGTCTCTATATCTCAGCATGTCGAGACAACTATCGTATTTAGTAGAGCGACCTTTCCATGCCCAGTCTTAGCCGTCTGTCCCAAGCAGTTTGTCGAACCGCGGCCGACGGTATCGTCACCAGATCGAAAACCTACCTCTACCAAAGAACACTTCTCCTATCCTTCGTATTCACAAACGTATACTATCCGAGAAGTCAGCAACTCTCAAAACCAAACTCCCTCTCAAGGGGAGAACTGACCTCAACGCAGCAGGGCTTTCCATCTCCCACCGTGACAGCCAGCAGATTTGCCTCCCCCATAACAGGCCGGAACCCAACCTCTTCAATCCGCTCCCACCACTCCCTAAAGTGGCTGATCCGCGGCCCCTTGTCAGGGACGTGGATCTCCACCACAATCTGCCCGACAGGAACCTCTTTTTCCTCTCCATTTTCTCCATCGCTAACACGAAACTCCTCCAAATAGGCCTCCAGCGTGGGAAACTCGTCCCCCTCGATGTCCATCTTGACCAAATCAACATACTCATGCCCCAACTCTTTCATCACACTCCTAAAACTCAAAAATCGCGTCCCGTCGCTTTCATCAAAAAAGTCCTCCCCGGCAATCGCGGTCTTGGAAAAGTGGGTCCTGTTGGCATGCCGGTTCTTCAAACCTCTCCCCCAACCGTCAACAGAGTCGTCGAAGCCCCAGACCTGCGCGCCAGGAACCCGGTCGAGAACCTCCTCCTCAAAAGACGAGTCCCCGCCGACGCCGAAGCTATACACCCGCAAAGGCCGGCCGACGTGCGCCTCGTACCTGCTCATCCCGCAGATCCACTTCCCGCCATCCCCTAAGCGCCCGATGCGCTGGACGTCCCAGGGGCAGGTGTAGGTCGCGGGGAAGAGGTCCCAGAGGGTGTACCAGAAGCGGAAAGAGTCGTCTCTGGGCGAGAACCTGA
>WIGN01000532.1:0-20940 GCA_014235955.1 Colletotrichum sojae
GGAGCCGGAGGTGCGGCCGGCGGAACGGGACCTTGACCGACGCCTGCAGCGGCTCCTCCGCGACCGCCTCGCGGGGCTGGATCGGCGCCGATGCGTAGCACGAGCGGTCCTTCCCGAGCCACGCCGCCAGCCGGCGGACGCGGCCGCTGATCATCCTCGTTCGCGTCCACCTCCGAGTCCGTGTCGTCCGGCTCCTCGATTTCAGGGACGATGTCGATAATCTCGACACCTTCATCCTCCGCCGCCGCCGCAGCGGGACGCATACCCCCAGCGAACCCAACATCCACGTCGTCGCCGTCGCCGCCCTCGAGCTCCCACAGCCGCATGTAGCACGACGTGACCTTCCCGTTGGGCTGCTCGTTGAAATGCGAGTACGGGTTGTGCGGGTCGAGCCAGGCTGAGCAGAGGTAACAAAAGTGCGAGGCGCAGCGGAAGCAGATCATGTGGTTACAACCGTGCGTCTTCTGCGCGGGGACGCCGCACGTCGGGCACGGCGTGGTGTGCAGGTTGATGTAGTCGATCGAGGCCTGCTCCTCGGCCGAGATCTCGCCCTTGTCGCGCTTGGGCGTGCAGCGGTAGAACTCGCCGTGCCACGACTGGTAGCACCGGCTGCAGAAGGCGAAGCCGCAGTCCTCGCAGATGGCCAGGAGGTCGCCGACGTCGAATGTCTTCTTCCTTTTCTTGGTGGTCGTTGCGGCGCCGCCTGCCTCGTCGTTGGCGTCTGCGTCGGTGTCTTCGTCGTCGTCGTCGTCGTCGGAGCTTTCTACGACCTCTAGTCCCTCTGGTTTCTTGTGCTTTTTCGACCTCGCTGCGCCGTTGCACCACGACCGCGGGCAGTAGATTGTGTTCTTGTCCGACTCGAGCTCGTTCTTGTACTTGAGAGTCACGAAGCGGGTCACCATCTCTTGGGTCAGGCCTATTTGCAGCAGCTCGCTGGGGCTGACGCCGGTCTTGGCCTTGCGCTTCTTGGTCTTCCCCGCGCGCTCTTTTGCGCAGTTGGGCGCAAGGCAGCGGACGGTGGCCAGGTCGCCTTCGGTGATGGCATTGTTGTAAAATTCTTGCAAGCATTGGATGCAGAATATGTGCCCGCAGTCGAGCAGCTTGTGGCAGACCGAGCCCTTTTTCGGATCTGTCCAACGTCAGCAGCGTGTTCCCTCGTGGTACTTGCGAGACCACCCACCTAAACAGACGCCGCACTCAAAGGTCTCCTTTGCGAAAGCGGCGCGCGAGGCTTCAATGTCGTAGTCCAAAATGGCAATCTTGTGCAGTGGGTCGATCTCTAGCGCGCCGTCTCCGTCGACCATGCCAAACACGTCGTCGGCGGCCTGCTGTACGTGGTCGATGTACGTGAATGCGACCAGATCTCTGCCCATCTCCTCCCACAGCCGGGGCCCGTCGTCCTCCAGCTTCTTCGCCACGTCCGCGGACAGCCATGGCGGCGACGTGCTTATGTTTACGCTGGGCGGCTTCTCCGAGGGGTACCCCTGGGGCAGAGATATCCTGACGACGACGGCGGGCAGATGCGACAGCTCGTGGGAGTCGACGCGGGGCTCGGCGCCGGGGATCTGGCTGGCGGCGGGGACGTCGGCGTTGGAGGCGGCCGGGAAGGTGACGGTCACGGGTTTCGCGGGATGGACTGGGAGCTCGATGGAGAAGCGATAGTAGTTCTTTTCATCGGGTTCGATTTCGGGGAAGATGGCTAGGAGAGAGCTGAGCTCGTCGTGGCGCGGGTCGTCGCTGTCGGCGTCCATGGCTACAAACTGCTACCGGACGAGGATGGCGTATATCATGCCTTTTTTTCGACGCGGGTAGACGCGATACTAGGGATAGGAGGAGCTTGTTTGGATGTGAGAGAGTCGGGTTCAAGGTTGCGACGCTCTCTTCTCGGTCAGCAACCGAGATATTTGAACGGCGGGAAACAAAAGTGGCGAAGCCGCGGGAAGCGGCGATAAGTGTATTTCGAAAACAACAGACACAGATAGTCGCGGAACCCGCGAGAAGAGCGACTGGCTATAAGAGGCCCATCTTCGAGCGAATAACAATGGAGTGTTGGAGAGAGAGTGTGAGATTCAGGACTTGTGCTTGCAAAGTCCAATTCGGAAGAAACTGCGGGCTGTATTGTTAATCGAGGTGATGACTCTTTGCCGCTCGCCATCGCGGGGCAAAGAAAAAAAAACAATGGGGCTGTTGGTCCACGGTAAGCTGCATACGAGCGGAAGCCTCTGGCCGGTGTGACGACAGACTTGAGGGGTCCAGGCCAAGCCACAAGCATTCCTTCAGCGTGACAAAGGAACCAGTCCCAGTGACCACCACTGGCTATTGGCACCAAGGGAAAAAAAAAAAAAAAAAAAAAAAAAAAAAAAAAAAAAAAAAAAAGAGGACGGGGGACGTGGACGGTCTTCGGGAATCGCGGGGCAAAGAAGCTCCCGATTGGCCCGAGCTCGAAAGTATGCAACCTGACGTATTATGCAAATATGGAGAAAACAGCGCAGCGGGAGCCACGCGCGCACCCACTGACAGCAGCAGCATTAGCAGCATTGGCAGCGAGCGCTGGCAGCACTAGCAAGCAGTGTGCAGTGCAGCGAGGCAGGGAAGCACTTTGACATTTTCTAGAGTGCTGTGCACCACGATCCGCGACGCTTGCTCTAACTCTACCCAGCCCCTGGGCCGACCGGGTCCCTCTCAAAAATCCACTTCCTGCTCTCTCTTACCCCCTCGAGGCGAATGGAACAACAAGTCTCTGCCTTTTATTGAGAAACGTTTCCATTCCCCGCTTCTCGAAGAATCCAGATCCTTTCCAGAAGAAGAAGTAGAAGAACAAAAGCCACCCCAAAGAAAACGACACCAGCTCGGTTGCGGCCGGGAAACTCCACAGCACAAGAGCGAAAGCGGAACGTGAACCACCATGGACCAAGACACGAGACCACTCGCCTCCCTCTCCCTCACCCACGTCTACTACGTACGCCCAGATATGATCTTCCCGAACAATTCACCAAACCAAAATACTGACCTTGCCTCTCCTCCCAGGACCCCGACGACCCCCTCTCCTTCCTCTGCGCCTGGCTCGCCCTCCTCCCGCAGGCCCTCTGCATCGTCTACGCGACCCTGGTCTGGTCGACCCGCGAGGTCGAGATAGCCCTCATGTTCGCCGGCCAGCTGGGCTGCGAGGCCATCAACTTCGCCCTCAAGCGCCTCATCAAGGAGGAGCGCCCCCGCCGCATCCACGGCAAGGGCTACGGCATGCCCTCATCCCACGCCCAGTTCGTCGCCTACTGGTCCGTCTTCCTCGTGCTCTTCCTGCTCGTCCGGCACCGGCCCTCGCCCGCCCGCCGCCACCACCGGCCGTACTCCCTCATCGAGCGCGTCGTCGTCAGCGGGGCTGCACTCGTCATCGCCGCCGCCGTGGCCTGGAGCCGCGTCTACCTCGACTACCACACCGTGAAGCAGGTCCTCGTCGGGTGTCTGGCTGGCTCCGTGACCGCCGTGGGCTGGTTCGTGGTGACCGCCGTTGCTAGGGAGGTGGGCCTCCTGGCCTGGGGCCTGCAGACACCCGTTGCGCGGCTTTTCAGGTTCAGGGATCTGGTTGTGGAAGAGGACCCCTGCCAGGCGGGATGGGACAAGTGGGAAGAGAGGCGGGTCGAGGCTGAGAAGCAAAAGGGAAGATAACTAGGAGTAGCCGAAACTCGTTTCCGCAGCACGTACAGATCGCACTAGTAAATAAAAGAAGTACGTTCGAATAAGCGTCACCGGGGTTTCACATCGAGACAGGCAAACCACAAGACACGGGATTAGGAATCATGCTTTTGTTAAGCTCCTGTTCCATTGAGCTATCTCGTCTGGTTGTACTACGAAAGCCACTGTTCGGCTTTCCCCTTTCCATCCCCTCGCCAGTATCCATCGTGACCAATTCGTGTCATCATCCCTATCCATCCAAGAGCATATCATCTTTCCCCCTCATAAATCCTACACCCTCGATGGAAGCCGCCCAGATCGTACACAGCGCACCCTGACGGCGCGCTGCTAACGAGATAAAGAAACCAAACAATATGTAGACGTTATATGTCGTACAGGTATCTCCGCAAAAGAAACGCCATGAATGAAATGAAAATATAAGAAGGGAAGGGGTGGTTCCGCCATCAACTCCGTTCTGAGGCCGAAAGGTCGGATCAATCGCTTTTTGCCGTCCGTCGTGTAGACAAGTCTATTTTATTGCTTCCGAACACCAAGAAAATGCCAGTCGTGTACAATCGGTGCCGGGTTGCATCAGATCCAGTCACGCTTCTCGTGGAGACCGTCGCACTGGCAGTCCTGCTTGACGCACTTGGCAGGAGCCTTCTTGCGCTGGGCTGGGTTGTTGAAGCCAACGCCCTGCGGGCTGGTGACTCTGGTCTTCTGAGGGCTCTCGGGTCTGTAGACGGCCGGGCTGAGTGTGAGCTGCTCCGGCTCCTGTTCCTTCAACTGAGACTGTCTCGGAACAGTAACCTTGGGCTGCATCGGTAGGTTCTTCACGCGCAGGTCACGCTCCGAGCGGATGGGAGACGGCACCAGGGTGTCCTCCTCCTCCGAGTCAGAGCTGTCAGAGGAGCTCAAGTCGCTGACGACGTCGACGTTGGCCAAGGGGCTGGGCCGCTTCGACGGCTCGCCGTCACGGTCATTGGGGCAGTCCAGATGGTGCACACTGGAGTTGTCCTGGAAGTACCGAGAGTTGAGAGGAGGCATGTCGTCGACATTCGACAGGCGAAGGCCAATCTGCACAGTCGCCGAAGACGCCAGGGAGGAGTCACGGCGATGGCGGAAGCCCTGGGGGTGGATGGAAGGAGGGGGTCTGAGGAGGAAGATGTCGTCGTCATCTGCCATCTTGGAGGCAGGAGAGTAGGTGGTGGCAGGGAGCAGAGTAATAGACTTGGTGCTGACGTTGTTGTCGGACGGGAACAAAGAGTAAGACCTCTTGCGGGCATGGGCCTTGGGCGTCTGATAAGTCGAAACCTGAGCGGGCTCCGGCACCCGCACGGGGGAGGGGGCCGGCTTGGGGTAGACGGCGTTCGATCGCAGCGGATTGGCATAGGTAGGCGATCCGGAGGGACTCTCGATGCGTGCCTCCTCTTCCTTCTCGGGCACGAGGCTGTCGGTGCTGCCCATCCGCTGCCGAGACCGTGCCCGACCGACGGGGTTCATCATGTGGTTTCCGTAGTCATCGTCGCCATTAGGGGCCCAGACGCGAATTCCGGCCTTGAGCTTAATACGCTCGGACTCCCACTTATCGCGGGGCCCGATGGTTGACAAGGTGTTTGATCGCAGGAATAGATGCAGGCCACCGGTCATTAGGCCAGATACGTTGGCAACAACGGAGGCGATCATGGAGAGGGTGAGGGCCTGGCCCGTAGCACCCCGTTGTTCGGTAAATGATAGGTTGTAGAAAAAGGGAATGAAAAGAGTCTAGCGTGTGTTAGCCTGGTCAACATGTGATATGGTAAGCGTGGCATGGCGGCTTACGGTGGAGATGAAGGCTATGGCGAGGAAGTACACCATCCTCGAAGCAGCGACACGCTCGGCGTTCTCGATTCTGGCGTTGTTGTGCAACCTCCAGAAAATGACAACCATAGAGCCGAGCAGCATCACCGAGATTAGAGTGAGGAGTACGAAGCAGCCCTCCTTCCATCGCTGGACGAACCAGAAGAGCGAGGCGAAGCAGAAGTTCGGGGGTCGGACGAATAGAGTGACGAGATAGGTAATGAGTAGGAAAGTGCCGACGATGGCGAGACAGATTGTGACATTCCACTTGCCGCGGGGCGGCAAGGGGTTCCTCCGCAGTGACCGAATGGCCACTTCGAGAGCGAATACTAGTTGGATGTAAGGAACGATGAAGACCGCTGCGGATCGTTAGCAAGAGCATGCCATCGGGAGGCTTCAGTTGCAAGACGTACCTGGCAGCATCATCTGTGAAGTAATAGTGCACCCAAGGGTCAAAAGATGGTCGAGTCCAGTCGACTGAGCGACAGCGAAGACGATGCCCTGGACGACAATGCCGACGGAGAGCACGAGAGGGAACGACTCGGCGGGCCCGACGAAGGTGAAGCCGTGAGTCCTGAGGGTCTGTTAGTCCAGATCCTCCTCCATTGAGCGTCGACGACGCCGTACCTGAACCCGAACTTGGGGTTGTTCCTCTTTGCCGATCCATAGCTATCCCAGAGAATTCCGATTGCTGTAGCGAATGCCGCGATGACGTTAAAGACGGCGAGGATGATGGTCGAGGTTCGAATCGATTTCGCGGCTTGGAAGCGGAACTGGTTGATCAAGGCCGACGTCGAGTTGCTCTGAGCCCTGAAAGGCCCTCGTAAAGAATCGGTCCCGTCCGTCGTCGTTACACCGTCCCGCGTCCACAGATCACCACCGTGGGGATCTTGCAAGCCCCAGCTATCCATCTCGTCGATTGTTCACCTGGCAATGGTCGAAGAGATGAGTGCAGGCGTCGAGCCGCAGCGGTGCCAGATATTAAATCGCCGTCCGAACCATCTAATCCATAGACCTGTCGAGACGTCCTCGTTCGGAGAAAGGGTATCGGTGGGTGAGGATGAGAGAGCGTGAAGAGCGAGAGCGAGGACGAGGAGGAGAGAGCGTGAGAGAAGATTGAGATCAAGCCGATGGGATGGAGAAAATGGAAAAGAGTAGGGTGAAAAGACTGGATGGATGAGAAGAGTGCCGCTCTTGGACGAAGGAGGGCGGACCAGACGAAACAGACACTAGGCAGAGTCGGGACCTACGAATAGAAACAAGGAGCAAAAGGACCAGCCACTCAAGAGAAAGGAAAGGGACCGGCCTGGAGGGAGGAAAGACCACTTCCAGAAGTGAGAATGGACGAGGAATGGCCGCATGAAGAGGTCAACAAAAGGCGATCACAGATGGAGTGCTTGGGGAGAGGCGAGAGGGCCCGGCAGCCTGTGCCTGTAGGGGGCTAACAAGGGAGAGGCCTCGGGAAGGGCCCCCGCGCGGGCCAGATGAGGTCCGGCGGCCTAGCCAAACCGCTAAATGGGGCCCAAGTCCAACCTTGGGCAAGGGTAGCACGGCAGGCCTAGTGTATGTGGGCGGCCTTCTGTGGGTGGGAGGAACAAGGCTTGGAGGCGAGGCCATGCCAGGATGCGAGGAAAAAAAAAAAAAAAAGACGGGCCATCCATCCAGAGGCAGAGAGAGAGAGAAAGGATTTGAGTGGCCGTCTTTCCGGCGAATGAGAAGCAATCTGCACCTCAGCAGCCCGACCCGCTGCTACAATGGTCGAAGACGGGCAGCGAGGGGTTGCGTAGGGGTTCAACCGGCTCTTGACGTGCATGTTGCTGGTTAGAACACGACATCAAGTGGGGGGACTTCCATACGGTACAGCTAGTGTGCCATAGTACGACGTTATAGACTGGTCTTGGTCTTCGTCAGGAGGACTCAGGACAGGGCTGGGCGCGGGATACCATCCATGCCCGTCACAAACCCAGCCAACACTCGCTTCATCGATACTCGATAGGTACCCGGCCACTCGTGCGTGCTTCTCAGACCCCATCCATTCCCCATGCCCAGGGCCATGCCGTAACTGACGACACAACGTGGGTGGAGGTGCCTCCAGAGCCTGAGAACCAGGGGGAGCAGGCGAGGGCCACCGATAGCATCAGAAGCAGCAGCGATGCAGTAGTGGGCTTCGTCTGGTTGGTTGCCCGTCGCAATGATCCGGAAGAAGTGCTTGGTCGGGAAGAGACCCGACCACGACGCTGCCAACTCAGCGTACCTAGGTAGGTAGGTACCTACCATGGTAGAGGGTAAGCAGGCAGCACACGCAGAACAAGAGAGGGCAAGCGAGGACTTGGTACTATGGCAGGTGCAGCATTGAGTGGCGACGAGGTGAAGCAGTCATGTAACACGTCGAGGTTTCGTAGTGCCGCCCAAAATGCCTGAGCCCCTGGCTATGAGGTTGCGGGAAACAAGGTTTGACGTTGGACTTGAGCCCCAAATCTGGGGGCCACTAGGAGAAAACGTAGAGATGCTATCCCCGATCGGGTTTAGAGCTCTACAGTACGTACTGTCAAGTGGGTGGATCAAACCGCCGCAGGGATCGAGGAAGGGGCGGCTGCTGGCGATGCCGAAACCTTTTTCGTTCCCCTCCACCTCCTTCCACGTCTCCACTCTCTCTGCCTGCCTTCACCACACGGGTGCAGTCTTCCTGTCTCCAGACTCCAGTGTACCTGCAGCGTTTGTTCTGCGGCCCCCAATCTTGTTCCGATCTCGACCTCTTCATTCGTTCTGATATCAGCTCGGCGAGCCTGGCCTGGTCTGGTGCGTGTGGTGTGGCTCCTGTGCCTGAAGAACCGGTGGGTGTGGTGCTGTGCATCTCATCGGACGGGAATCGCCTCATCGCTTCGGCGGAACACCTTCGGTCGTCCACCCGTTTTGCGCAGTGCGTGCCGACACGATTCCCCTCCTTCTCGCCTGCTTGACGTACAACCAAACAATCGACACATGCCCAGCTACTCCGTAGCGGCGCAGGCGAGCGCCGTGCCGCATCGAGTCAAGCACTGCATCCTGTGAATTATGCCGCATTGCCCTCGTAAGGCGCACGGCGAAGGCGAAGTCGACCGCCCAGTCGGAAAGACGAACAACCTCGGTGGGGCAGACTGGGGCCTCGTCAGTTCCCTCACGCTAGCCCGCCAGTCTCCAGCAGGCCTTGTTCGCGGGAAGATAATGTTTCTGCCAGTCGGAGACCGTGGACTGCAGCAGCTATCTTCGTCCTGCACGTGTCTCCCTCCCGTTGCCACGGGGCTCGGCATGTCAGGGCTGTCGCTGCTCGCCCCTTCTGCCCTCGCAGCATGCAGGTGCTCTCGGGCCAGCAAGAGAACATCGGACAGCATGCCACGCCTGTTTGCCAGCCTGTCCCGCCTTTCGAGGCCTCGTGTTGGACGAATCGAATCTCGTCATGGGTGATCGAGTTCGTCCGTTTCCACAGATTGTCGAGCGATGAGGCAGATGTTGTGTCAGCTGAGCTGAGATAGCCAGCGCAGGGGGGGTTTCTGCCCGGCCTCGATGGCAAGGATCCGTCTTCTCTGGGACCCTGCTAACGTGCGATCAGACTCTTCCCGTCTCCATACTTACATCAGGCTAACCCTTCAACGGCTAGGGTGCGTTGCTTTGACGGCATCAAGCCCAGATCTGTCTGGCACGTCACGCCTGATAGGCCCGCACCAAATGTGGCCGCGCTGCGACCTGTCAGATACGACGAGATATGGAGAGCATTGCACCTGGCGCGAACCGTAGAGAGCCAACGCACGAACGTCGTCGCTTGACGGCGGGGACTGACGGGCGATCACCGGCACACTTTTGCCACGAGACAGACGCCCTCAGGCCCTGCTCACGATGGCGCGTCCGTCACAATCCCGACGATCACCGCATCCATAGCTGTCGCTTGCAAACTCGCTACCCCTCTTGCACGACTGACGAGATCTACGGAAGAGAAGAGAAAAAAAGGAGAACCCACTTCGCCCTGCGACGACAAACAGTCGCCCACAGAACAGCGGGTTCTTGGAGACAAGCTTAGGGACTAGTCAGTAGTGCGACACTATTCTTCCGAAGACAAGAGTGGCGCCAGCCCAGATCCGGTGCCATCGCGCGTCAAACACTGCAATCTATTTCCAACGTGTCAACCCTACGGATATTGAGGCCGCTGCTAGTCTGGGGCACTAGTCGTAACCTTCAACCGTAAGGTAAGCTTGGCTGCCTCGTCTCCACCGAGAGGGTGGGAAGTTCTCGTCCTCGCGGAGACCTCGCGGAGAGACCATGTGCCCGCTGGAAGATGGTCGCTCCGAGATGAGGGACTGCGCGGACTTGGGGCCGTCACTGCCTTGGAGCCCTCGACTTCCCGCATCCTTGGGTTTCCCGCCCGTCCGGGGAGACCCACGCTCGTCGCTGATCTGGTCCTCGCCGTCGATCAAACGGACCTTCAGACCAACGTACATCAGGAGAAGACATCCCAACTTGCACACTTTTGGTTGACATCTTACGATGTCCAATTATAGCGGGCATAACCGAGTCTCACCGCGCTCGCTTGTCACTTCGAGAACATACCAGATGCCCCAGCCGTTGGTCTTCGACATTGAATGCCGCTTCTTCCGGCTAGAATTTGGTTCTTGAAGAAAACTTTCTACCAGGATTCGAATGGCAGAGCCAATACCGCCACGAGGCCGCGAGGCCGCCTCACAGCGCCCGCCGGTAAGGCTGTAGCTGTAGCTACGCCAGCAATGGCGTCGAGGCTGTCCCCATTATGCTACTGCCTGATGAAGGATCACCACCACGCGTCCTTGGCATTCTGCCACATTGCGCCTCTCCCACTAGCTGCGCGTGTCGGGCGGACGAGGCTTGAAGGAATACAGGCAGCAGCGGCTCTGTCATCCAAAATACACCGTCCTGATTCCTTTGTTCCTTCGTCTCTTTCTACTTAATCTCCTAATCTCCGCGGCTCGGGGGTCGTCCAATGTCTTCTGACAGGTAATGTCCACAACCCCGTCTGAAATCAGTGCGATAGCCGTTGCAAAGAGCTATTCTGGTGTGGGCGTTTCATCTCAACAACCTCCCCGCCATCAACGCGACCACCAGGCTCCAAGGTAGGTGGGAGCATCTCGCAGCCAATCAATTCAATGCACAGTCTCGGCCGGCAATGAAGCCAAACAGCTCAAAGTAAGAAGAGCATGTCGTCACCCAGGAAGCAGGCGTTCTCATTGGAACTGCGAACCTAGCTTGGCTAGCTTGGCTGGCGATCGATGATGGAGGAGGGACAATAGCCCATCGGCAGGATTAAATCTTTGCAATTCAGCGGTGTTTTTTCCGGCTGTTGGCAAACAATTGCAACACTCTCTCCCACTCTATGCCTTTTGACTCGGCTCTCTTGACGTGCATCGTCCTTGGCAAAGTGCTGGGCATGCAGCATAGAAGTTTGGATGACATATTCGCCCCCGCGCCGATACCTCTAGATGAAGGAATCGCGCCGACTGCGCGAACTCTGCGAAAGCGGATATTCTCCAGGCCGGGCGACGATCTGATTCCGGCGGGATGCCCAAAGCAGGGTCCTTAGGGAACCCCATTATTTTCTACTCAGTTCGTGGAGCAGATAGAGTGCTGGTGGTCTTTGTTCGCGGACGCGATAACGAAAAAGGTTGCCGACTGACTCACGACTCCCGAGACGGTGATTCGGTCGGAGGGTTAGACGAGTGAGCATCGGCAGGCGCAACAGCCGCCCGTGGATCGTCGACGGCCCGAGGAAGACGGCACGGCTTCGAGTGGGAGCCTTCGGCATGGGCGTTGCCGCTGCCATGCGGGCACACGTTGCCCTCCAAGTGTGGGATATGGCAATGCCGGGAGATGCTGTAGATGTGCTTCTCGAACGAAGAAGTGGACGGCATAGTGAAGCTGTTGCCTTTCCGAGGCCGTAAATGCCGAGCACGCGGAGGTGACCGACGAGAAAAAGTGGCCGTCCGAGGACTCGGGAACTTGCGTTCTCTTCCGGGCACTACCCATCCTGTCCCTACCCTGGTCTCCAGCATACCAACGGGAGCAGCGTCGATCGGATGAGTCGTCTAAACGGGGACTCAGGACTGTGGAAGTCTATTTACCGGACAACGTCGTCAACGATGGTTAACTTGATGTGGACAAGTCCGCACTCGCAGAGCCGTCCGCCGGTCTATAACTCGGCATTTATTACCATTGAAGACAATATCAAACAAAATGCACGCTTCGGACGCAGTCACACATTGACTGCCGAAGACGCGTCGATATATTTACCAGCCTGGGCGCTGATGGCACTGCGGCAAGCTCGGCAGAAGACCGGCTCTGGCTCACTACCTGTTCTCCTCAGATTGAAGGGACTAATCATTCTTCCGAGTCATGATGAATATGCTCTCGACACTGACTGCTTGTTTTCATCCGATAACTAACCTGTTTCCCTCAGTTGGCCAATGGCGTGTCGTCACCTATACCTTTCACTTTGAGAGTTGATGAAATCACTCAACTCTAGACACGTCATTGTACAGGAAATATTGTCAATTTTGAGCACAAGTGGCTCTGATTCGCCCGCTTCCCGATTACGATTCCCTCGTAGATGGCACAGAGTTGCGTTGTCTCCCCACCAACACTTGCCGGCGAGAAAGCTGCCGGCAATTCGGCATCACTAAAGATATCCCGCCTTCGCATTGGAAAACGGGCACGTAGCCACGCCCCTGGCCTTGATAACCTCAACATCCACCGCCATCTCCTCCACCCCCTTGCCCCTCTGCGGCTCCGGTCCGATGGTCTTGAGGTCGTATCCCTGAGGGTAGTACCTATCCCCGCGCTCACCGGGCATCCTGGCCCCCAGCGCCCTCAGCAGCAGCGCGCCCGGCCCCCAGGAGGACCAGAACGTCGGCTTCATGTACCACGGCTGAAGCACCTTGCGCTGGAAGTTGTACAGCTTCGTCTCCGGGTTCGGGGAGTCGTGGACGAGTTTGACTGCGGAACGGGACGGGCGCGGGAGGCAGAGGTGACGGAGGAAGAGTTTCCGGGCAGTGCGGAGGATGTTGAAGATAGTTCGGAGAATCGGACCGGGGGCTTCGAGGCTTTTGAGGAGAATGTTGTTAGTCAACTGAACGTTGCATCAGAATCAAAGTAACGTACCCCAGGCTCTTAGCCATGACATCATTCATGTCATCAGCCAACATCGCCCTCAACATCCTCCCAACGAACCCCGGCAAGGATGCCACAGCCGCGTCGACGTAGACCTTGACGTACTGCTCGCTCGGCCCCGAAGGCACGGCGACTTCCTCCTCGTACCGCAGCGTCCAGTCCGCCAGCTCATTCGCAAAGTGCAAACCATCTCTCCAGCCCGTCTCGTGCGAGGGGAGCACGTCGTACGGAATGCGCAGGTCCTCGCCCAGGATCATGTGGAACACACCCGCCGCGCATATTTCGACGTCCGTGAGGGTCCGCCACTCGTCCTTGGAGACTGCCTCGAGGATGGAGACGAGGCTGTCGCCTAGGGTGTGCAGGAGGTCGGGGTCGGTGATTTTGCCCGCTCGGCGGTAGCGCTCGTGTCTGAAGGGATTAGGATGTAGCTATGGGGTTTTGGAGAGAGAAAAGGGACGTACAGGTAGTTTGTCCTAGCAACCGCCGTGGCGTACCGGTCAGAGTCCCTCGGCTTGGACTGCACCTCTCGCAGCAGGATCTCCGTGTCGACGGCCCGCCTGCCCGCATTGCGGGTGTTGTTCTGGCCCGTGGCTGCGAAGAGCCTCGACATGGTCGGGATGCCTCCGGCCTGAGAACGTGTTAGGTAGACGCGGTGCCTCTTCATGCCAGTTGCAACGCACCTTCAGGAGGGCAATCTGACGGGCTTTCGCCATGGCCCGCGGGAACTCGAGCTCCTGCAGCTGGTTCATGATGTCCTGCGCCTCTTTGACCGTCATGCTTGAGAGGGGCCTCTTGCCGGTGGTGAACGGGGCTTCGATGGCTGCTTTGCGGCGGTAGCGGAGGGCTCTGACGAGGAGGAGGTAGCCTGCTAGGACAGCTGTGACCACTGCCAGGACGTTGGCGTCCCAAGGCATGAACGAAAACATGGGCAACATGATGAGTCTGAGCGATGTTCTTGGGAGTGTTCTTTCAAAGCCATGATGACCATTGTTGTGCAAGCGACTTATATATCGACGTACACAGATAGCCCCTCTCAACAATTCCTTCACCTTTTCTCAACAAGCAGCTGTTTTCTCCTTGGGCCCCCCGCTGTTCGATTGTGGGCTCGCCGATTATTCTGACATTTGACAGACGTTCTGATAAACACGAAAAGAATTGCGCGCAGAAGAGGAAATTGGACCGAGGTCCGTTGGGTTGCCTGCAGGGAGCTTCGGTACTTTGTGGGTCTCGTCGCCTCGGCCGCCCGGGGCCCCACACGCGGAGTAGTCCGGCGTGGCTGGCCCGGTCGTCGTCCGATCCGCCCGACGACATGCGGGAGCCGCGGGCCGAGGCGAGATGCACGCAGCGCATGGTTATTATCAAGAACAAAAATTCGTTGGAATCCCAAAAAATACCGATCACACGTGACTCAACATCGTACGCGGGCATCGCGGCCCGACTCTAAGACAAGAGGTTCCAGACGCCAGACGGAACCGGACATGGCCTTAGAACAAAAGCGGGCGGCAATGAATCGGCATTACACCTACAGATGTCTGTGGCTAGTAATTTGGCCTAATGCGGCGACGACCGCAGCAGCATTCGATAAGGAGGCGAGATGCGTCAATTCTTGATTACTACGGCCGGCCACCTTTTTCGAAAGCCCTTGAGTATTTAGGTCTCGGATCCTCGCTCGCCCCGTTTGTCTTTGGCGTCTTATGGAAATTCTGGAAGCAGCCCAATTGTCTCTTGCTTCCGCCCGGCTGTCGCGTCGCCATCCAAATGGTCTGCCAAGGACATTTAGGGAAGCCTCCGCCCCCTCCATAATGCACTTGCATTGGATACTGTCACCGTCGGGTTGAGCCACCGAACCTCCTTGTGTTGCTTACAGAGCAACGAAGACTTCAAGTTCAGCGCGCGCCTCGCCGGACAAGACAATGAATTCCACAACGCCCAACCCGCCAACGGGCAACATGACCACCCACTCGCTCGACCCCCACGACAGCCGGCAGCCACTTGTCATCGGGATCTCGTCGGTTTTCATTGGGATCGTAACAACTTTCATGGCTATTCGGGTCTTTGTCAGGGGTTACATCTTGAAGGGATGGGGACTCGACGACCACGCATACATATGGTCTTGCGTAAGTCTCCAAGGTCGAGTGGCAGTCGTCCTGCGAATACTGACCAGAACCAGGTCGTCTGCATAGCACAGGCCTCGATAGTCTTAATCAGTAAACACGAAAGTTGCAACTATTGATATTGGCATTGGCTGACCTTCTCTATCAGACGCAACATATGGAGCCCTCGGTCTTCACTTCTATGACTCGACCCCTGAACAAAACAAGAGGAGTGTGAAGGCAAGACTCGTTCCCGCAGCCACGAGCGCGACGGCATCGACTAACACCCCGAGCAGTACGTGACGGCCATGGTCATCCTCTACCAGTTCGCCTTCCTCTCGATCAAGGCGACCTTCTTCCTACAATACCGCCGGGCCTTCGCCCTCCCATCCATCCAGACCTTTTGCAACATCTTCCTCGCCATAAACCTGCTCATCCTGGTTGGCATGACCATCTCGGGCGGGCTCGTGGTGGGCCGCTTCCTCGCGCCCGACGTCGGGCCCGCCGACCAGCAGCGCTTCCTGCGCTGGACGTACGCCAACGCGGGCATCAACCTCACCACCGACATCATCATCTTCATCCTCCCGCTGACCCTGGTCTGGCGGCTGCGCCTCGCCATGATGCAAAAGATCGGCCTGATTGCCAGCTTCGCCGTCGGCATCCTGTAAGTCGACAACAACGACCCCTCTCATTGCCTTTGGGGCGGAGGTATTCTTTTCTTTCTCATCGCATCGCTAACACCGACCAAAAAAAGCACCGGCGTGATATCCATCGTGCGCTTCGTCACCTTAGAGGACGTCATCCAGACCTCCGACTTCAACTACGTCGCCGTGCCCCTCGTGCTGCTCAGCCTGGCCGAGCCGACCTCAGCCATCGTGTGCGCCTGCGTGCCCATCCTGCGCCCGCTGCTCGCGCGCTGGGCCTGGCCTGGTAGCGCCGGCGGCCCCGGGACCGGCGGTTCGGTGGCCAGCGCGGGGGGCCATTCGGCCAGCCGCCACACCGCGAAGCCCAGCGTGAGCACTCATCCGTCGACCCCGCAGTCACCCACGACCCCGACGGTGCCGCAGTTGTACTCCTGTTTAGAGTGAACGCAAGGGGAGAGCGCCCTGTGAGCTTCTCCGTGCGCTCGAGGGTCGAGTTTTTCCTTTGTCTATTATAGAGACTTGATATGTAGCGTGTGTATTGTGAGTTAAAGGGAATGCAGTTAGAGGCGTCTAAGACTAATTAGACGGTGACCTGACTTTACTATGTAATGATATCTCCGATAAATATAAATTTAATACAAGAAGCCCTACCTATAGACTTGGAGTCGTCCTTTTCTCCCCCGCGGCATGATACGAACATCGTTGTCCTTGGCATCGCCGTGAGTCGTGTGTCAGGTATCTATCTGGTCCAGCTCCTCAAACTGTTGAAGTCTACACATTGAAGCTCGCGGCACCCAGACGATGACATACACATGCTCCCACATACCGGCAAAGCCCCGCCCCCTCCCCTCTCACAACCATCGTCAGGACAAGGATTCGAATCGATGCCACGCCTCAGAGTACCTACCCGAGTGCCGCGGAGAATATTTTAGTCCCGGGAAGGAGCCCACCTACCAGATGGACCATCGAGACCAAACACAACGGGCTAGCTCCGAGAAACGATCAGTCTGGACTGCCGGGGGAAAGACCCTGGTTCCAGTCCGGTGCTTCGTTTGTCACGAAGTGCCGGGAGATGGGGTTTCAGTGGCCCTTTTGTTCCACAGGGTGGCATTGGGGTTTTGGGCACACCGAGGGGCGCGGCCGAGACCGATTGGCTACACGTTGCGTTGCGTGGCATGGAGACGATTTCCGAGGCGTGTGGAGAGGCCACTGGGCGTGCATGGGTGTCCTGAATAGGGAACCAAAGACGACGCCAGAAGTGACGTGGGAGATTTGAGGCTCTCGGGATTTTCTCAGTCATGAGATGCCTGGGTGGGTGTTGTTTCCTTCGGAAGGTTTCCGACGCCATCCGGCTCCGTTGTTTGAGGCCCACAGCCCGGCTCCACGAGGAACTCACACTGCGGAACCCGAAGACGTAATCGTCGCAAGGCTTCTTCCTAAGCGGAAACATCTGTTGTTGCCGAGTGGACTTGAGCAGAGCAACGGCGTGGCCCATCGAGGCACTCCCCCTCGGTGGGGTGGTCCGCCGTCTATGGGCAACTCTGCCCCGGCACCTTTTCGCCGCAACGAAAACATGCAGCCGCTCAGGAGCAAGGTGCTTGCTCTGCTCAGAGCTGCAACGCGCAGGTCCTTGGTCTGCTGGGTTCTTCTGATTGGCTTCCTTGGCTCAACTTCGTCCGCGGAATGCGTAGGCGATATAGTGCTCTTGGACATCGAATACTGTCACATACGACCATACCCATTGGAAAACTCGGGATCCCGTCCGCTCTCCCATAGATAAGCCAATGAGGGCCGGATTAGTAGTTGGGTCGGTGACGACCAGCGAATACCTGGTGTTGTATGTTTTTGCACTTTTTTGTTGCTGTGGTTTTGCTCTCAAATTGGTGGGTGACGGTTGCGCTGGCTTCTCCCATAGGGAAGATTGCGGCGGCGGGCTTGGTAGTGGACAATGACTAATCATGCAAAATGGAGGCTCGACCCCACATCGGGGGTGCGGTTCGGCGACAGGGGCCGCCTCTGTGACCCACTTTACGCGCCCGAAAGCCCGAAAGCCCGGAAGCCCGAGTAGCCGCCTGGCCGGGAGGCGTGCGTATAACGTGCAGAGAAGTGGGTGGTAGCAGATAATACTAATTCCAAGAACTAGAAAATGAGGTTCCTGCCGCCTCTTGCCTACCACTGTCGCTTCTTCCCTTCCACCTTCGCTTCTTCTGTTCCTCTCTTTCCGTCAACCTCTTCACTACATTTTTGAAGTATGATCTGATTGGTATTTGAGATCTTTGATGGAATTCGTTGGCGGACTGGAGCGGGAGGGCAGCTGCCTTTCATACGCACCTGATAGATGAGACAAACCGAGTAACACCATATCTGCTGCGTTGATGTTAGCGAGCCAGGTCCCAAAGTAAGCACATTTTCGCTGGGCACCCTCTGGAAGTTGATGTTCTTGGTTGATCCATAAATATCTACATCATAGCCTGTCGAAGACAGATATCTGATTGGATTTCAGCGCTGCAGATCGCATAACCTTCGTCTTCCGTCAAAGCTGCTCAGTTCCTGCTCCTCCCGGCCTTTCCTCTCCTTCACCCGCGACTCACATTTCAATCTTCTTCACGGCCCATGCCAAACGTGCGACGCAAATACGACCAGCACGAATCCCGTGCCTTAGCCAGTGGCCACGCAATCTTACGCCTCGTCTGCCGGTCCCGCAACCCATCCTCATCGAGCGGCCCACCAACGAGCTCCATCGGCCATTCGCCGCAGTACACCCATTTCAGCGTCGGAATCACCTCGGCGTACTTCTCGGCTTGCTTGAACATTCTGTAGCGGTGTGCGTACTCCCAAATTTGAACCCTCTCATCCACGGTTTCGCTGTCAGGATCCTGAATCGGCTCGAGCTCGTTCATCCAGTTGCGTTTCTTGGCAAGCTCAAAGCACTCCGGATCGGCGAATTTGATCTCGTAGTAGTACTCCGGCTCTGCCAGGTTGAGTGGAATCGGGTACGTATCCCGGGATATGGCGAGTCTTTTCAATCGCTTGAGGCCTTTGAGAGACTCTCGAACAGCATCGTGGTCAACCAGCCATTGGCGACGCCAGCCTAAAGTTTCTCCTGCGGTCAAGCTGAGCTGCTCGAGGTTATCCAAGGACCCGATTGCGGCAAGTGCAGATTCGGACACCCGGGCAATGTGCGGCCGAGTTGATTCCTCCAGACCTGGCCCCTTCCATGTCAACGATAGTGAGTTCAAATTGACCCAATTACCGTTGGACAAGCAGGGCAGAAGGTGATTGTCAATGAGGGCGTCTGTGCCCAGGTCCAGACACAATTTCTTGATGTGCGGGTGGCGATTGAGAAACTTCATCAACGGGCCAACAGTAGAGGGCTTCCCCGGGGTTTCCCTTAGGGAGGGAATAACTAAGGTGTTGAGGTCTCGAAGTGTCTCGCAAGACAAGAAGGACTCATCCCAGTTCCATGGCATGGAGAGATGACGAAGCGATGGGCAGAGCATGACCCGCGAAGCGGTCAGGTCCACCGCGCAGGACGATAAGTCGAGAGTTCGTAGACTGCGAAGGTTGATATCTTGGCGTGACATTGATAGTCTCCATTCAGTCTTGCCCATCGGGACCATTCTGTGCACGACTAGTGTCTCAAGACTCTGCTCGCACCTCTTGACAAGTGCTGCGATGACATCCCAATCGCTTTGAGGCTTCCGTTTTGCGAGTGAATCTCCGTTGTCGGGTGCTTTGGCGGTGTCTATATCGCAATCTGTAATTGTGACCTCCCCAACCTTGTGTTGACTGTCTCGACAAAGGTCAAGTTGGAGGTCCAAACACCGAACTTGTTGAAATGAATGTGCAGAAAGCTGGTCTAGTATCCCTAAAAGTCCCTCGCTTACTGTGCCGTGAAATTTGATATGTTGAACGGAAGATCCAGCGAGAGTCGTAAATAAATAGGGACTCTGGCACAGTCTGTCGAGCCAGGAAATGGCCTCCAAATTTGGCATCGCTCCGATGCCAAGAAGAATGGGCATCTGGTGATAGGCAATGTACTCCAACTCTGCCTTTTTTCTCAGTGAACCAATGTGCTCTCTCATAGCATCGGTTCTTTCGCCTCTGTCGGCTCCCCAAATCGAGTCACAGAGCTCTTCGTGGAAACCCCTGAGCCAGCCAGGATCTGACGCCACTTTCACACGTCGGATACATGGTCCAATTCGACCGCGCAACTGAGGACCTCTGAGGACGGCCTCTGTCGAGAGGAGTTGGGCAAGTTGGTGAGATGCTGGGCTGTAGTCGAAGGTAACCACCGCGAATTGGCAGGATCGAGCGAGCTGCCGGCAGTCACTATTGACAAGAGCGAGATACGCCAGAGAGGGCTTTTCATCTGCAATCAAGTCCATTATGTCGCCGAGGATCTCTGGTGGAAGACGAAAGAGCAAACTCCGTGACGCAGCTGGCCGACCCTCCATCACCTTGGTAAAGAGGAGGGGGAGGCGCGCTCCAGTCTCCTTGCCAAAGAGGTCCGGGCCGCCGCTCAACTTCTCCATCATCATAGACGAGACATCATGGAACAACATGTTACCAACAGCAAAAATGGATGGCGAAGTGTACTGGTAGACCAAGGGTGAAGTTGGGTGTTTTGCCTGGGAGTCTTTGGTGTCAATGGATAATTCCACACAGCCCCGACCGCCCGAATTACTGCCGACTACCTATGACGACCAGTAAGGACCAACCAGGGGCGTGCGCATGTGGGGCTGAATAAGGATGAAGTTACACGATCATATGGGCTGTTTGCATGAGAATGGCTTACAACATACCCGGATTACTGAGCAACAGCAATATTCCTCGCGGCACTGCCTATCCTCTGTGATGATTCTCTCTGTTGAACAGTTTTCCCCTGCTGCCTTGATTTTCCTCCTATCACGATC
The DNA here is from genome assembly GCA_014235955.1 of Colletotrichum sojae. Classification (NCBI taxonomy): domain Eukaryota; kingdom Fungi; phylum Ascomycota; class Sordariomycetes; order Glomerellales; family Glomerellaceae; genus Colletotrichum; species Colletotrichum sojae. The sequence goes on from WIGN01000532.1 coordinate 20,332, forward strand.
GTTTTACTCGTCTGTGGATCCCCTACTTCTCGTCGTCCTGCTTCGGCTTTGGTGCTTACTGTCAGACCCGCACTGCGTAACCAGTGTATGCACTGACCAGAAAACTCGGATTATTGATTTTCACGTGCCATATGGTGTTTGTAACGGAGCGCCCATGCCCAGAGGGGTGTCGGGTGCGTAGGAGGCGTAAGCCCATGGAAACAAGAGGCCCGTGGGCGCCTCCGAGGCCGGAAACGGGTTAAACAGATTAGTAGGGTTTTACCGCATGCGGATTTGAACGGTATTCATATAGAGCGACAGGCCCGGGGCCCTAGGGACCCATGTCAATCAAGATCCTGTTGACCTATTACTTCTACGCCTCGTTGGACCCGTATTCAGACCCCTCTCCGTTACAGTGTTGTATGTTTTTGGTTCTATTTTGTTTTGTTGTGGGTGTAGTGGATACAGTCCGTTGCAGTGACGGCTTCTGTCAAGAATCGTAGATGCGCACGCTCGTAGGGGTTGTATGGGCACTCTTGTCCCTGTTGTATTTATTGATTGATCGTGTTCTTCTTGCTGTTTTCGCGCACGCGCACCCCTGAAGGAGATTGGTGCGCCACGTCACATGCG